>NXFB01001123.1:8149-25101 GCA_002525835.2 Ipomoea batatas
GATTTTTGCGAAGAAAAAAAGATAACACTGAGACAAAGATGCCCATATTTTTTAAAACCTAAAATTGATGTTTGACATATCTCTCTCGATCATAGCGTGATGAACCATTTCTATGATGTTTTTTGGATGTAAAGTTTTTTAAAAGTTAACATTTTACTATTACTTTTTTTAAAACCAAACCAAAAGATAATTTATAGCAGAGACGAAATAAAATGAGGAGGGACAGAGTCCCAATACAGATTGTTAGCTTGAGAATATGTAGCTGTAGCTAAAGAATAATGAGTTAGAAAATTTATATACCGCTGAACATAATGAGAAGAGCAAGAGACAAAACTACTCAATAAGATTCCTACCGTCACTAAAGATGATGCCAACGTATGTAAGACCTATAGTTAGACTCCGAGGACAATTCAAAAATCTCCACAATGCTTTTGCAGTGATGAAGATTATAAATTATAGAGCCTTAGTTGATGGTCATTGCCCCCAGTTGCTGGAGATTGCAGATAATGAAGATGTGGAAAATTTGGAAGATACTAATGAGGTAAATTATGTACTAATGTACTAACTCTGTATTCATGAACAACGACAATTTATCTAAGGAATTAAATAACTAACAGATCATTTTTTTATAATCAAATTACGAGTTTGTGTCCGATGATGAAGTGGGAAGCCCAATTACACAACAGGATTCAGCAAAGGAGTATACACAAAGTGGTAGTGGACCTGTTAAATGCAGTCTACTAAATGAGTTCTCAAGCAAACTGACTTCAAAGAAGACCAAGAACTTTGCTCTTANAATTTATAATATTTTTAAAAAATAACTAAGCTAGATAAATTATTTTAATTTGAAGTACATAAAAATAATTTAAAATATTTGATTTTAGAGCATAGGTTTGCTTTGAACACTCTAATTTCTTCAAAGTAATAGCGCCAGAGGCACGACTCAACCAATTAAGTCCAGGATCGCATCACCGTCAATAACGACAAGCTAACCAGGAACAGCCCAGCCTTAGAATCGGAAGGCCTCGCCTTTCGATTGTAGTCTAGAGAAGCATCCTCAACGGTAGACCATGCCCAAGTCTCCTGGAAATTAAGTGTGTTATGTCTTGGCCTAACTGGGTGACAGTAGGGCCTACCATGGATAACGATAGGCGAATGCCTGCATTCCTTCCCTCCGTCCAACGCACCGTCCCTTGACGAACACCGCACTTGTCTGACGACGACACTATGCGCTCAAAGTAGTTGCTCGAAATTTAACAACAGATACTACTATACATTGTAATAGAGTCATAGTACTAAAAAGAAAAAAATTATTGTCTACGTATATGTTGTTTTAGTAATAAAAGTTTAGGTGACAGTTTTTCATTGGTTAACAATTTTTAACATTTTAAAATATTTTTCTTGAATTTATTAATCATTTAGTAATTAAAATAAATTAAGTTAGTAGTGGTTTTTAATTCAATACTTAATGGATTTTATTATGTAGGTTATCTCCAAAAGTTTAATGTTTTTAAGTGCATCTTATTAGTGAACAAGATACTACAATCTATTTAATCATATTTAATAAATGTGTCTAAAAATTTATTATTTCACATTTTTCTTAATTAACTTTAAAAATACCCCATCATTCCTACTTTTTTGTCCTACTTTCTTTTTTATTTGGTCTCAAAATAATGTTAATTTTTAATTTAAACACTATTAACTTTTTGTTATTTTTCTAATTTATATTTTATTTTTATTAACTTTTCTAGATGTGCCCAATCTAATACTTCTAGAAAGAGTAAATTGCCCGGAAAGGTGGCCAAGTGGGTTGAACATAATTCTCGTACTTGAAGGTCACAAGTTTGACTTTTACAAAAATTCTCTCTATTGAGCTCGCCGTACATGATCTTCATAGTGCGATTAAACTTTCCAATGTACATGAGTAAGTTTATCCAATGTACACTCTCAAATAATGATTACGCATTTTCTCGTCACCAACAAAAAATACTAAATTTGAGAAGAATATTAAAACTTATTTTTTAAAAGAATCACTTAATATATTGATATATTGTATGCGCAAAACGGATAATGGGTGAATGAGAAATTGGTTCTCAAAGTTGACTCATTTGACTTGGAAAAATGGTGGGAAAGCTTTAGAATAAGGCTTTGTCTCACAATGGTTTGGAAAGGGGATTTTCACCACTATTTATACAAGAGCCTTTATTAGGCTTAGTGAATTGTATACTATATAAGTTGATGGTAGAAGTAGTACTGTCAAAATGACCCGCACCCGCCCTGCGGTTGGGCGGCAAAAAGAAGGTCGCACGGGTTAACCCGCGTGGGTTGCGGGCTGACCCGCTAGCTCGTCATATTTTTTTTTATAACATATATATATTCAGTGTACAGTACACTGTGAATATATACCTCGGTGTGTTGCCCCTCCCCCTCACTCACAACTCCGCCCGTCGCCGGTCACCACCAGTGGAGTGAAGAAAATTGATAGTCGAAAGTGAGGCGTTGATCAGTTCAAAAGACACCGTCGAAAATACCACCCAAAAATCCCTACGACAGAGTGGAAAGAATCCCAACAGTCAGGTAAATAAAAAGAAACTGATGGATTAATACCAAAATTAAACAGAGTTTAAAATCTACCATAATTAAAACATTGAAATAAAAGGACCCAAATATCCCCAGGCTTCTAAAACTAGCGCCCAAATCAAAAAAATAACCTAAAAAAATAACATCAATCTTACCATCCAAAATCCTAATCTAACGATCACTATTTGACCTCATAGACCTCTATAATATACTAGTTCTCACCTGAATAGAATTCTATATATATATATATATATATATATATATATATATCAGAAAAGAATATAAAAAAAAAAAGGAGAAGAAAAGCCTGCGGGTCGGCCCGTGGGCCCCGCGCGGCGGGTTAGGGTTGCATGAACCCTTGCCCGTGGGCCCGGGCTGGCCCGCAAAAGCCCGCTAAAAATTAGGCCCGCAGTGGGGCGGGCGGGCCCNATATATATATATATATATATATAAAGTATCATAATTTTTAAAATTAGGAATTAGATTTCCAATTTTTTTTATTTGATCATTAAAAATTACATTAATTTAACATTTTGTCTAGGAATTGATTGGGACTTAAAATTCTCATCCTGCCTAATTCTCCACGGTTACGAGGATGACAAATATTTTTAATTCTCCGCCGGAGATGGGGTCAGGGTCGCAAGAATAATGGGGACGTGGACTCCCCGCCCCCATTGCTATCCCTAGTTTTTTTTTTTTTTTGGTAAGGAAACGGGACCAAAGTCCCCACTATCAGCGACGTCTGATGGTCGCCACACCCTGAGCATCACGCAAAAGAAGGTCCCGTAGACCATCCGGTGGTTCCTCCAAAATGGTTGTACCCCATGGTGCGTCGTGACCCCAATTTGCAAGAAGATCTGCACATTGATTTCCTTCGCGAAACACGTGATTAACCTTGATGCTAGCAAAATGCCCCATGAGAGATTTGCAGTCGAAGATCAACGTATTATCATTGGAAGTGATAACCTGACTCTCTCGCAAGGCCTGACTCGCCGCCTCCGAATCCGTTTCCACGATGATCCGCTGCAAGTTGCGCTGTTTGGCGATGAGGAGACCTTCTCTAATGCCCCAGAGCTCAGCCAAAAAACTTGATGTAGCCCCAATGTTGGAGATGTAGCCGATCAACCAATTGCCAAGGTGATCGCGAATCAAGCCACCAGCGCTCGCCAGCCTCGTCGATGCTTTTTTCGATCCATCGGTGTTGAGGGTGACATATCCATGTTGAGGGGGAGACCATGCAACCCAGATTTGTGATGCTGCCATGAGGCCATTCCTTTTAAGCAGGAAATTTCTCGCCTCTTCTGCATCACGTGTCGCTCTCCTAAGAATCTCATCCACGGGAGTAGCTGTTCTGCTGAAAACCACGTTGTTCCGCGCTAACCAAAGATGCCAAAGGATATAAGGGAAAGCAGAACTCCAAATGGCTTCCTGGTTCGTCACGGCAGACCTAGTGCACGCCAGCTTCATCCAGTCTGTGAGAGGAAGATGATTTACGGCAGTGAACCAGGTTGGTGGTGATAATTTATTCCAACACTCCAGAGCCGTATCACAATGCCTGAAGATATGATCAAGAGACTCTTCTTGTAATCCGCAGCATGGACAATCGGCTCCCACAGATAGACCGCGTCTCCTCCGCTCTAAGTTGGTCAGAAGACCATTTTTGGAGATTTTCCAGATAAAGATTTTAATCTTTTCGACACAAGGAAGCCTCCAAATCCATTCATGGGAGTTGTCATCACTGTCAAGACCTGCAACGAAAGAAAAGGCCGAAGCAACCGAAACTATGCCGGAATTAGAGTGAGGCCAAGTAATGGAGTCTACCTGATTATCTGTGACCGGAAGCGGGACAGCACGAATCCTGTCAACAAGATCGCCGGGGATGAGCTGAGCCAGCTTCGGTAGATCCCAGGATCTTTGAGGTGTAATCAAGTCTTTGATCTTGAGGGAACTCATATTCGCTGGAATTATAATATTCGTATCACTGCTAATCGGCGAGTCCCCCAGCCACCTATCGTGCCAGAAGTTGATAATGTCGCCTTGGNAAAGAAGAAGTTGCCCTATTCTTTATTCTCAAAGTATCTTTATTATATGTGCATTGCATTTGATAATTTCTATAATTGAGAACAAAAAGAAAAAACCATTTCAAAAGATTTTTCATTCCTAGATACAATATTAAACCAAATTTGAAACACCAAGATACAATGTTAGACCAAATCTCGAGCACCAAAATATAATGTTAGACCAAATCTTGAGCATCAAATTTTCATTATCTACAAAGCATACGATACCACCAATTTGTTCCACCACTATGGATATAAAAACTTGACGCTGTTATAACATTCTACCATTTGTGTATATATATTCATTGTTCTTCTTCCCTGCAACCACCAATTTGTTCTATTTTCTTTCAGCCATACCATACCACTATTATCTGTTGCCGCTTAATTTCAATTCTTCCCACTTATCCACCACTTTCTTCTTCTTCTTTTTTTTGTTGCTTTCCAATTGTTCCCCCCCACCTGCAACCATCATTTCCCTACCCGGCCTTTTGCAGCTAGTCCTTTTCTTTTTCTTCTTCTTCTTCTTCTTTTCAAAGCCTAGCCTCACCGACTCTCTTTTACTCCCATCACCCAATGTCTCAACCTCAAGCTCATAAAGGTTCAGCAAATTAAAATAAAGAACGACCACTCACTACAATTTACGCAAGTGTTTAGCAAATTTTTCTTTCAAGAAAAAACGAGATAAGGAAAGAAAGAAAGTAAAAGTTTTTGAGAGTTTAAAATAGGAGAATGAAGAATAATTGTGTTGATTTTTATTGTGTTTTTGAGGATTGGGATGGGAGGAGCATTAGTAGTGCTTGTGAATTATTTGAGTTTGTGATGTTGTAAATGGGGATGTGAGGCATAGGAAAAATTAGGCGATGAAATTTGGCATAGGGCGGCCTGCCATTGTAAATTGTAGTGAGTATTGAATAAACAGACATTCTTCTTCTTCTTTCTCTCTCAACTCTGTATCTCTGGTTTGCTGTTTCTCCACACTTCTTCTTTTCAAAGCCTAGCCTCACCGACTCTCTTTTACTCCCATCACCCAATGTCTCAACCTCAAGCTCATAAAGGTTCAGCAAATTAAAATAAAGAACGACCACTCACTACAATTTACGCAAGTGTTTAGCAAATTTTTCATTCAAGAAAAACGAGACAAGGAAAGAAAGAAAGTAAAAGTTTTTGAGAGTTTAAAATAGGAGGCAATTCTTCTTCTTCTTCTTCTCCTTGTTTCCATGAAGAATTGTGTTGATCTGTATTCTGTTTTTGAGGATTGGGATGGGAGGAGCATTAGTAGTGCTTGTGAATTATTTGAGTTTGTGATGTTGTCAATGGGGATGTGAGGTATAGGAAATTAGCCGGTAAAACTTGGCATAGGGCGGCCTGCCGCCGGCATTTCCCCACTGACAGTGGCACGTCCACTGACAATGGCCCTAGGGAAATGTCCGGCCAGATCTTTTACCGTCCTTCTCATTCTTTCGGACATAACCGCAGTATCTGGGTCGTCAACGATGGGGGTGAGGGTGCCATCGTAATCAAGAAAAATTACAATTTTCTTCCCCTCCGTTAGCTTCATTATGTCGTTCAAGCTGTCCAAAGGGGGAGGCCGGGATGCAGAGAGAGAGAGGAAGAGATCGAGGGTCTATATATATATAGGAGTCAGAATCCATCCAATCAGAAGCTGTCATTTTCCAGCCCAAATCAAACGACGCCATTTTTGTTGTTTTTTATTTTTTACTGATCTACAAATCAAATGTTACCATATCCTGTCTATTTTGTAGTTCACCTTGGTTAAGCGTGTTGTGGAAGTTTCATATTATAGGGGAGTGACCTATAACTAGACTTGGTATACAAATGGCCTTAGGTGGCGTGTAAATTGACCTTGAGTTCTGTTGTGCTTTGTACTTTTTTAATGAAAACAGACCAGCCACAGTTATGCACACTGAGCCCGGCCTTCAAACAATAGTTCAACAAAAAGTTTTATTTTTAAAGTCAAAACAGAAACCCCTGACACTAAAACCTGGACATCGTCCTTGATGGACAAACAATTAAGCACAATAGAGGGCGTTCAAAGAACAAAATTAATAATGAAGCACAAATTCTAAAAATAATAGAGAGAAAAATCAAAAGAGTTAGGAAACCGAACCTTAGAAGTCTTGATGCAATGAAGAAAAATGGAAGAAAAAGCTTTACAACATGAGAAAGACAACAACGGTGCGCACAAGGAAATGGAGAAGAAGGAGGGAGAATGGGAGATTAGGGATGAAATTGGGAAAAAGGGAATTTTTTTTAAGGAAGAAGAGAAGGTGCTCACGGCCCATATACAAAATGATAGTTATATAAATTTATGTTACGAACAAATACTGCATTGTAACAGAGTCAATAGTAATTAAAAAAAAAAAAAAAGGCTTTCAAATCTTGCTTTAATTTTTTGCATGCGTATGGTATGGCTCCTTTAATTTTGGAAAATGGCCAACAAGCTAAGCATATTCTATTTTAACGATGTTTGTTAAAGCATCTGATCTCATGTATCATTGAGACCAATGATCTCTTATTGGAGACATAGTTCACTTTATCGATGAAATCAAATGCATGGACAAGAATATCAAGAAACCAATGCATAGCTGATGTTGTCATCCAATCCACTTTTTTCAGCATACTATATGGATGTGGGGTATGTATTCATACTTGCGTATATCAAGCTAAGAAAGCAATGCACGCTGGCATATGTATATACTGTGGCATATATAACATTTTTTAATATAATAATTTATAATAAAGTAAATATTTTAATAATTAAATAATTTACTTTTTATTCAATAATAAAAAACATAATTCTTTTGGGAGAAATATTAAAAGATGACAGTAATCGGAATTGAATTCATAACCATTGAATTAAAAAAAAAAACGAAACATTGAAATTAACATATCTTAAAGCAAAATAAAAAATAAAATAAAAATAAAAATACAAGAGTCCTATTATGAGTTTTTTTTTTCTTGATAATTTATTCAACGACAACAACGTTTTCCATAGTCCATTTCACTTTGAAACCTACTCCTTTGTTGTTGTCCTCTATGACGCTCTTCGGTTGGCACTGGATAATTTGTTGAGTTAGCATCTAAGTATAATTAGAGTTGTTGTGCAATTCTTTTAATCGGTTGGTTTATTTAATTTTATTAAAAGAATTTTTATAATTATTTTTTCTTATAATGTCATATATATTAAAGTTGATTTCTTTTTTCTTTTTCTTTTTTTAAGTTGATTTCTTTTTTGTCTTATTTTTACTCCTCAAACTTCGATTAAAAAATAAATTTTACTGTATAACATATAAATAATAAATAATCTTCTACACTAATTTTAAACCAATTATGTAATACAATATAATAATAGTAATTATTAGAATTATTGTTACAAATAATAATCATCATCATCATCATCATCTAACCATTTTCCACCTTTTTTTTCTTTTCAAATATGGTATTTTGATCATCTTGTGATTCTTGTCACTTATAATTTAGTCACATCCTCCTCATATCAACTATTATACTATTTTATCATGTATTGTTATAAACTAATAAATGTTTAAAATATTATTGATAAGTATAGAAAATGTTAGTTATATAAATTTATGTTAATTATTGTGCATAAAGCACCGAATTGATGCTTAATAACATACTTAAGCTTTCAAATTAAATCTTGCTAAAAATGGCCAACAAGCATATTTCATTTTAACGATGTATGTTATATTTACATGTATATATGTTAAAGCATCTATCCCATATCTATTATTGAGCTCCTGCGGCATGCAATAAGCTATTAAGCTTACCTTTTCCCAGTTGGGGCCATCGCCAGCAGCCAAAATTGCGCAATAAAATGTTTTTGTTTTTTCTGAGAAATGAAACCAACCATTCAAATACATAGTATAAGAATTCCGCGGTCTTCTTGCAGGGAGAGATTGGTTCATTTTGCCTCATAAGATAGTATAAGAGGTTCTGAATTCTGAGCAATATAATTGTTATACAATATATCATAGTGGCCTTTCTCGTCTAAAACAAGATTCAGATTATGTAGCTCATAACTATATACATATTATTCTCAAAAAAAAAACTATATACATATTATATCATAATATGTACTTTCTTGCGTTAATAAATTATATACTCCGTATCTTAACTATAATAAAGCAAAATCCTGGAAGGAGAATTCCCGCCCAACAAATTTCGCAAAACGGTGTCGCAGCGCAGTGGGTATACGAGTAGTTTCTCGAAAAAGACATACGTCTGTTTTTTTAGGGTTTGGGTGATTAAATGAGTTGCATTGTATTTTGATCATATTTTAAAGCAGATGCCTGTTCGTTTACATCGCATTGATTATTGTTTTGGCTTCCGAATCGTTCACATGCTTAGTCATAAATCTATATAAGCAGTTCGTAGCATCATACAGTCATATAAATATTTCAAAGTCTACAGAAATACAAACAGAAGTTTAGAATATTTTAACGGCGCCTTTGTTCCTCCTTGCAAACGAGCTGACTGCGATGCGAATCTCCAGCGCTATCAAACTAAGATGTGTGTGTACGTACATAGTGCCAGGAGGCAATGTGAGTAACAACATCAAGTGCCGCGAAGTAGTGTGTCACGACAAGGAGGTAAGCCTGTTAATGTGGCTTGCCTTAGATATTTTGATTCACAGTGAATGTTTATATTAACTGTAGCTTATGAATCTGTTATTCTCATTACATTGAGTAGGAATCCCATCTTTCTACTTGGTCATTATGTTTGCTTTCTAATCGTTGAGAAAATAATACAAACCGGCTGATAATCTGTTATGTTCCAGAAGTAATAAAAAACTAATTAATTAATACTGTTAATAGTTGCATATTTACACATCAATTTGTAAAGATGAATGGTTTTTAGTTGGTTTTGACCCTAATTGTAATTCGCAGAACATAGATCGTGGTTTGTGCAAGCAAAGGCATTTGCTAGAAATAATTGTTTTTAGACTGTTAAGATTATATTATAAGACATTTATTGATAATAAGAGACTGCCTTTACCTTAAAATAATGCATTTCAAATTGAGAATTTGTAAAAGACACATACCTCATTTCATATTTTGTTTCTTGGTTGTTTTTCATCATTATTGCCACCTGCCATGATAAGTGAACCTTTTACATTGTTATGATTAACTTATGGACACACAATCCAGTAAATTGTAGAATACAGATATGCTAATACGAATTATGTACTTTTAATGAGTTTGTATTTTCTAATACAATTCCATTAGAAAATGTCATTTGTTGTACAAATATGAGCTCAGATGCGAAACTAACCTGCTTCTGTTTAGATGGAATGGTCAAGCTGTCCAGTTTGTATGAGGCTACGCATCATCTGATAAATGAAGATGCACCTGAGTTCATAAAATTCTAGGAAAAGTGGTTATTGATCAGAATATATAGATATGTATGAATACTTTTGTATAAATGTCTCCTTTACTACATTGTTTTGTATGCATCTGATTGCTGATTATTGTAGTCTAAGTGATGTTCGAACTCCTTTGAGGAGTATCTATACGAATTCAAGCCTATCCCAAGCTAATTCATTGGACACTTTCTCAAGTGGTTCAATGGTTGTCAACAGTATTTCCGAGATTTATTCATTGTGACAGGTAAATTTCATTACTATTGTCACCGAAAGATTACAATTTCGATACAGGGGTGGTGGCTAAGATTGTTGAGCTTGAGGGTGAAAAAGGATGGTATTTTAACTCTTGCAGAACATGCGGGTGCAACAAGAAATTCAAACTGAATGATAAGGGTTTCTTAGAGTGTGAAAAATGTAAAAGGACTTGGGGTATGGTATTTTGTGCTATAGGTTGATATTTTGGGTAGTAGATAAGGATGGAAATGCTCCCTTCCTTCTTTGGGAAATGGAGTGTGCTGAGTTAATAGGAGTGCCAGCTTCTATTTTGCATGAGAAATACCCTAAGGTATTTAAACATATATACTGTTCAATTCCGGTTAAAGTTTTAATTGTTACAGTAAATTGTACTTATATTCTAAGTGTCACCGACAGATGATCAAGACTTTTCCACCAGAGATTTTGGCCCTTCGTGGTTATGCGATGGTCTTTCGAATTGCTGTAAGAAAGGAGCAGTTTGAAAATCTCCATAATGCTTTTGTATTGATGAAAATTATAAGTGATAGAGCCTTAGTTAATGCTCTCTGCCCCCAGTTGCTGGTGATTGCAGATAATGAAGATGTGGAAAATGAACATTAAATTTGGAAGATTCTTATGAGGTAAATTATGTACTAATGCTCTAACTCTGTATTTATGAACAACGACAATATAACTAAGGGATTAAATAACTAACAGATATTTTTTTTTTATATTAAAATTAGGAGTTTGTGTCCGATGATGAAGTGGTAAGCCCAATTACACAACAGGATTCAGCAAAGGAGGATACACAAAGTGGTAGTGGACCTGTTAAATGCAGCTTGCTAGATGAGTTCTCAAGCACATACACTTCAAAGATGACCAAGGACTTTGCTCTTATCAAGATGGAGAAATTGGCCTAAGTTACATTTTAAGAGTGGAACCAGTTCTTAAAACATTTAAGTGTTTTGGTGGTTGTAATGAACAATTATGCCATGGTTGGCATGCTCTAAATGCTTTGCAAGATTTGTGTTTTACTTTGTTATACTGTGTTGTTATTTCTACTCTCTTTTTGCAGGTGCAGTTTTCAAGACTATGCAGGTTTCAAGACAATAACCAATTTAAGAGTCTTCTGTGGAGTGCTTGAGCTTAAAGGAAATGTAGATACCATTATTAGACTGTATATAACAGTCATACTAGCGTTGTCTTAGGTTACTGTATAGCATTGTCTTAAGTTACTTCCTATAGATTGTAATTAGGTTAATGGAAATAAATAATAAAAACATCTCAGTTATTGTAATATTGTGTTCTTTAAATTAATGGATTAGCATTACAAGCACATATCACGAATTGCTTAAATAAAAGAATAAGTATCAAGCATTCAAGCCTAATTTAATTATAAAGATTAAGTAAAGACACTTACATGACCCTTTTGATTTTTGAAAAATCACCATCGACTCTGGTCGATCAGCACTTAAACTGGCTTGCACCTTATTAAACTTGCATGTGCAAGTATAACAAATTTCATGACTGTTAAGGTAACATAGATAATATTTTATAGAGCTCTGAACTTAAGCTTAATTGAATGGAATTAACAAGTACTGTCTACTAAACAGAACAGATAAAACTGAAATAAATAACACATCATGACTTAAGTACATCAATGAAATTAACACTTAGTATATATGTGTCAGAACAGATCAACATGCATATAGAGGACATATATGAAAGGAATGAAATACTTAAGATGATATGGGGTATCAATACTGCCAACAGTAGATTATAATATTGAGTAATGAATTTATATAGGAATATCTTAAACAAATCGTTCCAACATTAACACCCTTGAACAATCTATCAATACAAGGTAGACAGTTATATTGTCTTCAAAGTATGCAAGTATGCAACACTTAACATAATCTACTGCAAAAATTGAAACATTACAAATTGTAGAAGGGAACCAAGAATTCCTTCACTGTTTTCTGCAACTGATGAACCAAATGGATCATGCATACATAATTTTTTAATTACGTTGCAGGCTGTAGTATTACTTGATTAAAATAATGATGTGCATGACTATTGAAATGATTTATGTAATTATGAAATACATATCTCTGGCAAATCTGCCACAAACAACATTAGAAATTTATTACTATCATCCAAAAAGATTAACTATATTTGCTAAATAATTAGGACAAAATCAAACTTAGCTTTCTTCGGAATGTCCCATCTAGATCGACGGTATGATATAGGATTTAACAAAGACTTACCTAATCAACCATTGGAAACTTTGATATACAGCAGCGATGGGTTGTAATTGTCTGAACAGTACTTGTGTACCTTAGGATGAACATCGGACAGTGAGATAGCGAGAGAGAGAGATACTGATTACAGAGACGGCGTTAGAGAAAATTTAGAATAAGAAATTGAAGTTGGCTCTAAGGTAATCTGGAGGAAGAGAACACTTTGCTTTCCCTTTTGCTAACTCACTTGCATAGTTGCATCTGCGTAGTACACGTATCTCTATTGCAAAGAGAATACATGTACTCAGCAGGTGCATTCCCTTTATTTATTTATTTTTTATCTATTTATAAATTATATATATTTCTATAGTAATCTCATATATATATATATATATATATATATATATATATATATATATATATATATATACTTTTTAGATATAAAATAAATGTAGTATGAATTTGTAAGCTTTTTCTACATTAAAGTTTGTCAATTTTATCACTTCTACTATGGTGCTAATAATTACATTTTAAGTTATTAAGTATTTTGTTTGGTTAGAAAATGAGAATCACAATGTAGGAGAAAATACCCGGTTATTCCAAAACTGAATCAATGGTGCATCAAGTCCAAGTAAAAAAAAAAAAAAAAGTCTTCGGTGTTTTTAACCATCATTATCGACTCCTCTCCGCATAGTAAATACCGGTATGTTCTCTTTTTTTCTTTATACAATGCTAAATAGGCTATTTTAAATGTTATTGCTACTAAAAGTATAGTCTTTGTGCATGGACAGTTATATGTAGCTGCATCTAGATTAAGTAATCCAAGGGTCTGAAATTCATGATTTGTAATGAGTTAGATAACACTTCTAATTTCTTCTTCTTCTTCAAAAAAAAAAAAAAGATAACACTTCTAATTCAACTACTAATGTAGTTCACAAAGAAGTATTTTATAATTTGTAAATTTATTCTTTTAGGCGTTGTATTTTACTATTTTAATCCCAATTGTTTACAACAAATATAACTAAAATATTCAATATAAACGTAAGTAAGTATACAATTTTAATTAGTCCGTGCATCGCACGGGTACATTACTAGTATATTATAATTAACGTATTATGTATTTAAAGTTAACATAGTTAATAAATTATGTACTTGTTATAATTAACATATTATGTACTTTTAATTAGTTTATTTACATTTACATAATCTGTTAATTATATGTATATACAGGTACGGAGCCAGAAATTGTTTGAGTGGGGAAAAATTTAAATGACGATAGAAATGTCAATTACAAAATATCAAACAGTCATAATGAGGCTAAAATACAAATATATGTGGGGTCCACCTCCGGTTCGGGTTGGGTCAAAGTGATTTCGGGTTCTTTGTAGTTAGACGAAGATATTGATATATTGTACACTCAAAATAAATAATGAATGAATTAGAAATTGGTTCTCAAAGTAGATCCATTTGATATGGACGTTGAATGTGGAAAAACTTTAAAAGTAGCTTTTGTCCCACATTGGTTAGGAAAGTGAGTTTGCACCACTATTTATGCAAGAGTCTTTTGAAGGCATATTGACTTGTGTAGCATAGATGTTCTCTCTCGCGCGCAAGGGTGCAAATCAAATCTCGAAAAGGTTGGACTCGTGCCGTTCCGAAGGTCCACTATATCTATTCCAAGTCCCTTCCTTCTAACCATCCATTTGTGTTCATCCCAATCGTCCTTCTCCTTCCTTCTACCCATCCCAATCGTCCTTCCTTCTACCCATTTGTGTTCATCCTGGGAAATTTAGACCGCAACGCTGCTAGCACCTTGGGATGCGGTAAATAAGATAATAAGATTTTAAGGAGAAAGTGCAACTCGACTTATACTTGCAACCTACCCAAAAATCATCCACCTTCGTCCTCTTGTTTTCCCCAGAAATTTTAACCTTTCGTAGGTTTCGTTTCTCCATTTTCAGGGATTTTCGTACCTTATTTCGTTACATAATATAAACTTGTATACTACATTAATTAAATGATTCATAAAAAGTATACTAAAAGAGCATTTAATTTGTTAATTAAATAATTCATAAAAGTAGACTAAAAAAATATTTAATTTATCTTGGGAATGAATGACTGAGACAAAATAAACAAGTGAACATAAGGAAAAATGTTCATGAAATTTGAACGTATAACCATATACTTTTTATTATCAAATTTGTAATTCAACCAACTAAACTACTCAAACTATTGATATTTTATGAATAAATATAGATTTTATATAGCATTTAATATAATGCTATATATGTAAATATACATACATATATATAAATGGGTGAGGTGGGGGAGTGAGGCAGCTGCTCCCATTGCAATCATTATTGCATGGACCATGGTTCACACAGCTGTGTGGACCAAAAATAAAAAGTACATTATTTTTGTACTGAAGATACATTATTTTTGTATTGTAGATACATTATTTTAGGGTACATTATTTTTGTACTAAAGGTACATTATTTAATATATATTATCAAGTAATGTACCTACAATACAAAAATAATGTACTTTTTATTTTTGGTCCACACAGCTGTGTGGACCATGGTCAATGCAATAATTTGCCCTCCCATTGCCTCCACAATAGCTCCGTCCTTTTGTATATAATTTGAATGTGGTTGTGTACCTTTGATCCTGGTCCATGTATACCAATTGTATTATTATAACTAAGCCAACAAGAGGACCAACAATCCAAATTAAGGGTTTGCCATTTAAAAATTCATAAAATATTTATTAAAAATGATTTTAAAAAAATGAAAAAACAAATGACTCATGTTATGATTTTTTTTAAATTTTTTTTTAGTATTTGGCTTTAAATAAAAAAAAAATCTTTTGAATTTTGATTTATTTTTGGAAAAAAAAAAAGTTATTACAATGTTATTTTTTAAAAAAAATAATATTAATTATGTTAGTGTTTTGGATATCTGAAAAATGTGACACTACATCATACGATCTTAATAGAGCTACTATACTTTTGTAGCGAAAATCGAATCGTTGAATCATATTTCTCAACAAGAACACACGCATATTGTCATTATTTTTTCAAGACAAAATAATTTGTTATAATTTTTCTCTCCCCTAAAGTAAATTTCAGATATATTCAAATTATCCACAAATAATCATTCAATTATATTCTACAATAATATTCAACATAATTCAATAACACAATCCACAATATATATCCTATTTCCAAGTGCCTTTGAAAAAGAATTTCCTAATTTCATGTAGAGGAGGAGGAGGTCTACCCTTGAAAACTTCCCAATTAACAAATGGCCCTTAATAATATTCATTCGATTGATCTCATTGATGGTGGGTAGTCCCCTATGCATTTCAGGTAATTTTTCAGGATTATTAACAACTAACATTAGCAACCTTATCAATATTACTAGTTTTATACGCGCATTGCGCGAATGGGTTAATGCCCAATGTTTATATTTAAATAAATATTTGCAAGTATATCAATGCAAGATTATATAGGAGAAGTTTATACATGGGTAATTGAATGTCAAATATTTTTATTTAAATATCTAACTCAATGTATATGAATCCAAGATAATATAGAAAACTTTGCAACCTTGTAAAATCGATAGTCTAAATATTTGGTCTAAAAATGATAGTCTAAATAAATACTACTTTTAATTTGAATTTTTCTAAGTGTTCTTAATTCTCTTTTGAGTAACATTGTCATTGTCTTCATCTTTACTATTTGTTCTCTTTCTTTTTGTTGGTAGTGTGTTATTTGCAATTCGGTTATTGTTGGTAGCATAGATGGCAACGTCATGCATTGAGATTATGATATAGGAGCTATGGACTTTCCAGTGTTCTGCTTGGGGTTCATTTGGTTCAACCATTATTGCTGAATGAGTTATTGTGGATAAAGAAATCCCTAGTTTAAGAAAAAAGATTAAATAAATTAATAAAAATTTGAAATTTTAAAATATTATGTATTCCAAAGATATTAAAAGGTAGTTTCTCGCTTCAATTTGCTGGGTAATGGGTTATTTGAGTACTTTCATTGTCAACAACTCCCCCAATTAGTTAATATGATTGGTTTCAAACTATTCTTTTTTATTTTTTTCATGGCATTAAAGAAATACATATGTATCATTTTTTGGTGTAACTACTAATTTATTTAATTCAATAAGAGTAAAATAGAGTGATTCCGCTTCAATTTGTTGGGTTATTATTTGAGTACTCTCTTTGTCAACCAATCCCCAAGTAGTTAATATAATTAGCTTCAAATTATTTTAAAATTTTTTTTCATAGTATTAATAAAATACTTGGTAAATAAATATATAACATTATTTTGTACTATAACTTTGATATTTAATTACAAGATATAGTAAAAATAAGATAATGGACAATGTAATGAATATCAATTGATAAATTTGATTGTAAAGA
>NXFB01001124.1:12346-26893 GCA_002525835.2 Ipomoea batatas
GCCAAGTCCAGTGCTGCCGACGTCTAAGAGATGCGTGGATCAGGGAGTAACTGAAGAGGGAAGGTGGGTGTTTACGGTGAGGGTAGCTGTTTGGCTTAGCCGATAGAGACCAAGAGAGGAAAGAAAGGAAGCTGCTACCCTAAATCCTATACTATATATACTATGCCATAATTAGTAGCTCTAGGTTTCCTATTTGAGCATGGATCAAAATAGAAGTTGGGCCAACTTGGGTCTTAGACTAAAATAATCATGCATATAGATTACTTGGGCTTTATAATATGTTATGTAGGAAGAGAAATATATCTATAGATATAATGGGTTATAGGCATTTTGGTATAGTAATAACATTAAATTAAATTATATAGAAGTACAAGATCTCAAGCCCGTAAGAAATAATTATACTTATAATTATTTAATAAGAAAAATAACCCCTTATAATATTCAAGAGAGTAGTAGGAATTTTCGGGGTGTTACAGACTCGTTCTTGAATCGAAGGAAACTAGATCCGACTCTAGTTGATTGAAGATTGCATCATCGAGGTACTTGAAGCTACAATGGGATTCTTCTAAGTCTTTGAGGATTCGAGACTAAGGGTTTCTTGTGAGGTCTAAGGTATTTCGATCCATCTCTATCCTTACTTTGGGAGCTATCTTAGGACAATACTCCATCTTTATTTGAACCTTGGACTAGATTTATATCAATTTGGTATTCAGAGCCTAGGTTTATCTCATAATCATTACAAATTTGGTTTTCTTAGGTTTTATAAAAAAAAAATAAAAATAAAAACACATCATTCCTATCTTACTTTTCTTGTCTTATATACATCACAAAACCCCAAAATAAAAAATCTTGCATTCTTGATTGTGTTCTTGAATCTTGACATTCGTTCTTGAGTTTCTTGAAAAACTATCCCAAAAGAGTGTTTCAACTTTTCCCACCCAATATTAACGAAATCCCACACCTCTCAACCACCATATTAGTAAAACGTCTGTCAAGAAAATAAATCCATCTCACTCTTACATATATCCAAAGCACATTTACGCACAATCACGTTGAAAGCACACCCTGTCCATATTTCCGCATTCTGTGACCAGTTTCAGAAATTGACCTATATCTAGAGATCTGCCTATTAGTTTTATGTGAAATTTTGATATGTTGTAGATATCTTCTTGGGCGTTCTTTTGATATATTATACACTTGCTAATTCATCCTGGTCTATGAGATATTGATCTTCAAAGTCAGGGTAGCGTTTCTGTTTTTCTAGGCGATTCTTGAAATTCTTGATTTCTGTTTTGAAGGGCTTGTGTGATCTTCTTGGTCCGAAATTTTTTGTGATATTTTCATTACCTATTTGGAGGATAATTATAAAAAAAATTCTTGGAGGGAAAAGGAAAGGGAAAAGTATATGGTTGGAAGGAGTTCTTGATTCCTTATTTGGTTGTGGTACACTTGAACCCTGTTACATTCTATTTGTGTCTACCTTTCTGATATTGGTCTTGCATACCTTTCTGCCATACTTCTTTCTTTACTCTCATTTTTCTTTCAAATCTAGCTTAGTTTCTTTGCTTGTATTGTCCTTTTTCTTTGCTTCTTGCTCTAAATTTTATTACCTACCTCTCGATACACCCTTACTCTCAAAGGCTTGTGAAGTTTTCCAAGGTACGTTTCTTGAACTTTGAGGTTGAATCCATATCAACTTGAGTTTAGGACTAGAAATTTTCCTTTTTGGAAAAAGTCTTGTGAGAGTATTTGCCACCCCGAGCGATACATGAGTGGAGTGTGTTTCTGTAAGAGTGTGTAGTGTACCTCCAGAGCCATATAATCCACCTCTTACCCGTGAGCTGAGAATAGTGAGGGAGCGAGCCAACTTTTTGGTTTAACTAACATGACTACTCACATTTTTTTTTTAGATTTTGTTTTTCCTCTACTGATGGCTGAACAGGTTCGAAACACACCTCAGATATTAGAGCCCAAAATAGATGCTCTAACCTTCGCCATGGAAAGGTTACTCACACGAGGCCTATCACTACTTCCTTAAAGCATCATTGGTGGAAGAAACAAGAAACAGAGAGAGAGAGTTGCTAATTTTATTCCCTACGAATCTTGGGTTCAAGTGAGGGAAGATATGCGCCTAACCTTTTGTCCTAAGTCTTTTTTCTATGATCTTGAAAGAAAATTGCAGTGAACCGTGCAAGGAACGATGTCAGTTGATGAGTACCACCAAACTATAAATATTTTGCTCAAACAGGGACACATACAGGAAGAAGAGACAAGAACTGTTGATCGTTTCTTACATGGAATGAACTTAGAAATTCAAGGTGGAATGAGTATTCAGAGATATGACACCCTTTATGAAGGCTTGTATGCTGCACGTGAATCTGAGGCAAAAATCAAAGAGAAGAAAATATACAAGCCCAACAATGGTGAATTAAGATGGAACAATAGTCGTTCCACCTCTCAAAGGTGTGATGAACATCCTCCTCCAAGAGATGATTCACGAGACAAAGGTAAAGAAAACGTAAGTGAGGTAGTAAGGCTTCAGCGTGATAGAGAATTGATTTGTTATAGATGTAATGAGAGAAGCCACATGGCTCGTGATTGCACTAATGATAAGCACCAAGAATACCACTTAAAAAGGGTCTTAAATGGATTAAAAGTGCAACATTTTGTCATCCGATCACAACAATTGCATGCATTTTAGCTCAGATGTGATTAAAATCTTCTAACATCATTCCTAGGAAGAGTTTTGAGGTATTTTACAGGTTGGAGAGGGATTTGAGGCTAAAAAGGAGCAAAGGACAAACAAACCGCAATGTAGTATCGTCCCACGCGTGTGGCTGGGCGTGGAAACTTTCCAGTAACCATCCACGCCCACCACCACGCGTGGTGGCATGCGTGGTCGGGCCAATGGCCATTTTGGGAAATTTGTTCCCTTTTGTCACCCATATAAATCACTCTTGCCCTAAACCTAGGGAGACAATTAGGATAGAATAGATCTGAAAATTGTAGAGGGTTTTCTCCCCTCTTGGGGGAAAATTCCTTTTCTTCTAGTTTAGATTAGATCCAAGGGCAAAGATGAAGATTGGGATTTCAAGAACAAGGTTGTAAAGATCCCCTTTCTAAGGGTGGTAACTATTCTCTCCATTTCCTAATTTAATACTTGTTTCTTTGAGATTTCCTTTCTTTTTCTTGTTTCTTTAGAATGATAGAGTTGTGACACCCCAACCTTACACAAGCTGAGATAGTTAAATCTTAACACAAAGCTGCCTATCTCAACCAAAAACATAACATAGCGGAAGCGAATTTAAAACTTAAGGGGCATCATGCCACATCTAGGAAAGATAACACAACCTAGATGCATAGGCTAACCAAAAATAGATAACTGTATAAATAAAGAAATCCTCAATCTGTCTCAAACATTCCAAATCACTAGTCAAGGGTATATAAAATCTCCAATGGCACACAGGCCCAAAAACCAAAGTCTAAACAAGGTAAACTAAGTCTAAGCATCCTCATAAGATAAGCTCTAACGCGCTCGCGCTCAGACTTACTCCATACCTGGAAAACACACAAAGAACCATTAGCAAAAGACTGCTAAGCAACCACCATTCACACCCGCAAGGAAGATATAGATATACATAAGCTTGTAAATAGGTTTACACACCCATATAGAATATAAACACCAACAAACTGTTCAATAGTTTAAAACAGATACTCAACAACAATAAGCTGAACGAATCATAAACCAAGACTAATCCAAATGAAGCCAATATCCAACAATGAAAGCATAAGACAACAACGAACCATAACCAAGAACAACGAGATATCAACCGATTATACACAAGGACTCACAAGTAAATCAACCAGGAAAGAATCCCAACTCCAACCTCCAAACCCTCATACCAACCATCATACCAAGTCAAACCCACAGTCAGAAGTCAGAAGTCAGAAGTCAGAAGTCAGAAGTCAGAACCCGGAAATCCGGTACACAGGGGTGATGAGCCCAATCACAGGGACCGAAGTCCAATCACAGGGACCGTAGTCCAATCACAGGGACCGAAAGTCCAATCACAGGGACCTAAGTCCAATCACAGGGGTAATCAACCCAATCACAGGAACCGAAGTCCGATAGTCAGAAGTCAGTAATAGCACAGTCAGTCCACCCATCAATCTCCACAAGATACTCAAAGATCCACCACTCCATACTCATACTCAACTCAGCCCAAGAACCATCACTCAGGGTGCTCATCTCAAATATGAACACCAACCAACTCCCAAATAATAGACTCAAATAATGGACTAAGAGGTACGAACGAATACTCAGAACCACGGTAAAAATAACCAATAGAATACTCCAACAAACTTCAGAACAAAGAAGGGAACAAGCAACGGATCACTCGCCTCTACCAACCACTACCCTTACTCTCACAGAAAACCCCAACGGTTACATTATCCCGCTAGAGCGCCCCGCAAGAGCAATTCTCACACACCGAATCAGACTCAGCTCAGAATACAAAGAAAGGTTCCAGAATGCAAAGATCAGATCACAATACACCAACATTTCATCCAACAGAGGCCAAATAACATGGAAATCCAAACCAACAAATGATCATACACATCAAAAGTCAAAGGATCAAGACACAAGTCCAAGGATCCAATAAGCACAATCAATAATAGGCTAATAATCAAGGAATTTCAGGATTTCCAACACCAAATAATATCATATAGAGTGAGAGTGTAAAAATAGATTTTGATGGACATAGTGGTTACCTTTAAAGCGTATTTAATCCAAAAGCGTAACGCCAAACTCAAAGCTCATCCCACAAGCTAGTTCATAATTGTGAACCTGAAGAATTAATATAACCTAACACCGTCACTAACTATTAACAACAACGATATTAACATTCCTAGTCGGTCCATTATAATAGTAATAGTCCTATAATCCATGCTTAAAGGCTAATGTAATACGACCATATGAACCATACTAATCTAATTACTAATTAATACCAAAACAAGGATATGACTAATAATACTAATCTAAACTCAAGCTATAATATTATAACAAATACTAAAACTTATAAGCTTAATACTAATAAACCAAAACATCACCTTAAACATGCTGCTTAGCCCCGGGTTCAAACATGCGCCCTCTAGCTTTGGGGCACTCTCTTCTTGCATGGGAGCCTTTCCTTTGGAACTGTCTCTCTGAATCACAGACTCCTCCTCACTCTCATCAAGAATGTCCTCAATTTCTACTCTAGCTCTCTCTTGGGCACTCTCATCTTTCTTATCAGCTTTCCTAGGCACTGGATCATTGGAAGGAAAAGTGTGATCCTTCAAAGCTATTCCACTCCTAGTGGTGACTGCATTCACTTGGTTCCTTGGATTCTTTGTACTAGCTGGAAGTCTACCACTAGAGGATGAGGCCTGATTAGAATTCGGATTACCACCTCATTGTTGTTGAGCCTTAAAGATCTCCATCTCAGCCTGCAACTTGCTCATCTGTGCCAACATAGTACTCATGAAAGTCTGCATATCCACATCTTGAGATGGTTTGGGGGCACCTTGACCTTGACTATTCCCATAGCCCTGGTTGCCTTCTTGAAAATACCCCTGGTTCTGATTACTTCTCCACTGAGTTCCTTGATTTCCCCCTCTAGGCCCTTGAATTCCTTGGAAATCCGGAGGTGGATTTCTCACTTGATTTCCCTGATTGTTCCAAGAGGGAACAAATTGATTTCTTCCTTGCTGCTGTTAGTTCCCATACCCTTGTCCTTGTCCTTGAGGTCTAGAATATCCAACCAAATCAACTTGTTCCACATTAGGCTGAGAAACTTGACTATTAGGATCCAACAAGTAGTAAGTCTGAGAAGCATGATTTCCATCACAAACTGCACAACAAGCTACCATAGCCATACCTTGAGGAACCTGAGGAATGGAAGGAGGCTGTGGCACAGAATAAGAACTAGGAATAAAAGAACCTTGTGGAAGTGGTGGTGGAGAAAGCTAAGTCACTGCCTGCACACTCTGAGTAGGAATCTGCATCATCTGCTTAAGCATGTGCTGAATGGAATCTAACTGAGCTTACATTGCTACCTTCTCCTCTACTTCAAACATCCCGGCTGGCTTGTCCTTCTTAGGCGGATCACTCCTCTCATTATACCAGTAGGTTGTGTTAGAAGTGATCCTCTCAATCATCTGCTCACCATAGTCAGGGCCCATATCAATGAAAATATCCCCAAAGGATGATGTATCAAGTATGGTCTTAGCACTGTCTAACAACCCCTCACAGAAATATGAAATAAAGTCACCTGGAGTCATCGGATTATTAGGGCACTGCCTCCTTAGCTCCTTAAACCGCTTCCAAGCCTAATAAAGATTCTCATTACCAAACTACTAGAAGTTCTAAATTTGTTTCTTAAGCTTGGTAGCCTTAAAAGGAGGACAATACTCCTGCATGAATGCCTTGTAGAGCTGCTCCTAAGTAACAAAGTGGTTGGCAAAAAAGGAATTAAGTCAACTCAAAGCTTGATCTCTAAAAGAAAAGGGAAACAAACCTGAACTTAATAGCATCACTGGCAATTCCATTGATCTTGATAGTCTGGCAAATCCTGTCAAAGTGAACAACATGGGCCTTAGGATCCTCAACTTGAGCACCTCCAAATTGATTAGCCTGAACCATCTGGATCAAAGAAGTCTTAAGCTCAAAGTTGTTTGCATCTACTCCTGGATAAACAATACAGTCCTCTTCATCAAACTCAGGAGCTAAATGGGTTGCCATAGGTGGTTGACCACCCTGCTGGAACATAGGAGGATTCCCCTGTGGAAACGGTTGGGCAAACTAATTGAAGGGGTTGGGATTCATCTAATAAAGAAGGTTCTGCATCCCAACTCCTTGGCCACGTTGCTGGAATTGAGGTTGCTGCTGCCCATAAATCTGAGGATTTGGATGGGCTATGAAGTTCTGTGCCTGATTTGGAACATTGTGCACTGGAAGATCAGCACGAACTCCATGATTCTTCACATTAACCTCTCCGTGCCTAGGATTTTGGTGATTGTTAACTTCATCCCGGTGTTACTTTTCTCTCCGGTATCCATGGTTACTTCGAAGTTTTGAAACTCTCGTAGCCACTCGCGCAACTCCCTCCTTTCCCTCCTTTCCCTCCTTAGATCCCTTGAGAGCTCTAAATTGATGGGATTAAGATTTTCGCTCCCCTTGAATCTAGTTTGCATAAAAGGAGGGAAACCTAATGCCAAACACAAACACAAAAACTTTTGGAAGAAATTGGTTATGGGTTAGAGTAAAGCAAAAATAAAATAAAAACTTCATCTCCTAAGAATTAACTAACTCTAATGCTAGAAATAAAATAATCACACAATACAACCAAATTAAGCCAATCCCTGGCAACGGCGCCAAAATTGTGATGAGTAAAATAGTGATAGTAAATATGAGGGTGTAAATGTCGTTCTGCTGAGGATTGGGGCTATGGCACGTATTTTTGTGAATTATAAAATTCTAGGCACTAAAGTGTTGGAGTTCACTAGAATCCAAGTAAATGATGATTAAATATGGAAAATAAAAGGAATGCAAATTAACTGAGGAATAAACTATATGATAAATGTATGGGTCAGATTAGGGATATTGCAATCTTGATGCTCTAACAAGCTTAAAATTAGGGGGAAAACAATTAACCAAGGGATTTATTGGCAATGTACTCAAGAATTCAGTTCAGCTACTTTCGTAATCAATAAACTAGAATTAGGCTAGGATTGCCCCATTTTCGTGATGCATCAATCGTAACCTTAAACACAAAAGCATGGTAAGCCCCCAAATTACCCATATTCTCATAGTAGGAAAAATTGGGTTGAAATTGGTAAGGCTCGAGTCTTTCACCCAACTTTCGTTGCGATGAAATCCTCTCCAAAACAAGCAATCAATTGTGGCCAACAATTAATAATAAGAAAAATTTAATTCCCAATTCAACAAAAACCCTAGGTAAACAATTCAATCCCCATTATGCAATAATCTCAAATCGAGCATCAAGAATAGCAATAGGTCCCTAATCCAAACCCATAAGCGAACTACTCACGCATTATTAAAATAACTAAAGCAAAACAAGAATGAAACACCAAAGACACGGCAACAAATCTGAGAATAAAAGTAATGAAGAGAAGAAGAACTTTACTAAAAATAGAAGAGTAAATCCAACTCCAATCCACGATTCCAAGCTTGAAAGTAAGTTAAAGTGTGTAAATCTGGGCTAAACTATGCTAAGGAAAACTATAGAGAGAAGGGAAAATAAGTTAAGCTAAACTATGGCTCGGAATGCCCCAAAAACCATAAAAACGCGGCTTTAAGTACTGTACTGCAGCAAAGTTCACGGCCATGCACACGGCCGTGTGCACGACCATGAGGTGATCGGGAATACTGCTTTCCGCCTAGCAGCTCACTGGCGTCATCACGGCCGTGTACATAGCCGTGAGGTGCCTTCCTCTTTTGCTTTGTTGATTCTTTTTCTGCTCCGCTGCTCCTTTCCATCTTTGTGTCAATTCCTTTGCTTCCAGAACTTGTCAAAAATGTCCAAAAATCCTTCCTCTGCTGCTCGTTGTGAATAAACTAAGCCTTAGAACAATGTAATACACAAACGAGTCTCAAATACACCAAGATAAAGAAAATAAGCATAAAAATAACTAAATTGAGGTGTAAATTATAGTACAAAATCAGAGATATAAGAAGGCTTGTTGCCCAGATGGCGACACGTGGATGGTATCAGGCGATTGGCAGGTAGACATAATGTCTGACGTGACGGTTACTCTAGGGTTCCACGTAATTAATTTTCGAAAGCGTAACGGGCGGGAAACGAGGAGCTGTATTGAATACGCTTCATTGACGGTGACCTATGAGTAACCAGTCATGAAAAATGAAACTAGTCGGGGAGGTAGGATGCCATGATCAGTGTTGCGACCCGATTAGGCACGGGTTTGTACTTAGCTACATTGCGAGGTTGACAAATAGGGAGACTGCTTGACTGGTAGACAATAGAACTCCGGAAAGTGAGGGACTAGTGATAGATACTCTCGAGTAGGGTACCCAGTTTGGAGTGCCCCTGGTACTAGAAGTGCACAATCCAACCGCCTTTGCCACCAGTCTGCTTGATGTAGGCAATCTAACTCCGGTGCCTGGCCAAGTGCGACACTCAACGGAAGCGAAGCAAGATTCTTCGAGGATCTTTTCCAAATTTTGCGAGATACCTTCCTATTCTATAGTAGGCAACAATTATGGCAGTTTAGGCAACCTTCCTAAAGTCAAATTTGTTAAGTTTGTATTGCTTTCCATCCAAAGGCTTATTATTCTTGTATAAGTACCCCCTTGGGGTGATATTGTAAAATTTTCAAATTTTAATACAAGGGCAATTACTCTGTCTCTTTTCATTTTGTATTTCTATTTCCTTTGTTTTACGGTTGTGTTAGCCCGCCGTTGTGCAACCTTGTGCCCGTAAAACCAACAATTCTATATATCTTATATTCCTTTTTAGCAATCATTTACTACGTATGATGGAAAGTGGTGGACTGCTCTAGAAGAGCTTGGAAAATTACTAGTGATATGATTTATTATTTTACAAATGTATACTATAATATGCAAAAATAAAAAAAAAATAAAAGGAGTTCCTAGTCAATTAAGTAGCCGGTCGAGCCAAGAAGAATTAGAGTGGTCTGCCAGCCCCTTAAATGGTGCAGGTGAAAGCCTTTTTTGGGTGGTCTGCAGCCCCTCAAATGCCATGACAAATTAGGTGATTACCAACCAATCAAATTGTAAAAGAGGCAAGCAATTGCGATAAGGAAACTATGTCACCCCTCATACGCGAGGTGGCTGGCTAAGTTTAATTTCTCTTTGAAATCTTTGTAGGTTTGGGTATATGGAATAAGATACCGAGGGACTGTCACGTGCTAAGTGGTCAAATAACTTAAGATACACAAACTAATTGGTCCGAACACCACCCTTTAGTGGGTCGCATCTCATCACGAAGATGCTTTTTACAAAATCGATGTTTCAAATTTTGCAGGTGATCGGCCTCTTGGTCATCAAGTGCCCGGTCATTAAGTACTCAACCCTTTGGCCTTAAGTGCTCGGCCTTTCAGCTCCTTAGAGCTAGCGATCAGTTGTAGAAATAGGCCCCTTGAAAAAGTGGTCAGCATATAGCCCCCTAGAAAAAAAGAGCCGGCAATGAAGTCCTTCAAGCCACCTTGAAAAAAAAAAGTCGGTGATGAAGTACAGTGATGAAATACACGGTTTGTTTTGAAGCTGGATGCCTGAAAAAGGAGTCGACAACGAAGTATGATGTATGGAATTAAGTTTATTGCAGATCGTTGCGTTATACTTTCTTATGCCATGCTCCGCGAGACATAGGAAACTGATGGGTTAGATGATGGAACATGGACTATGGATAATGAACCAAGCAGTGCATTAGATCATAGTTGGACCGGCACTCGGCTCGGGACTTGACCAGTCAACCGCGATGGTAAAGGAAGGAATTATATGGCAACTACACAATTATGAAAGGACAATCAAGGTGAACCTAAATTTAGCTTCTACCCCCTAAATCTCCTTCCTAAAATCACTTTCCAATCTCATTAGTTACTCCACCATAAATACTGAATTACCATATACTCTACCTATTTCTCCACTATAAAAGGCCTTAGTCAATCACAAAAAAGGGGCATCAAAATCGTCTCTAAACATCTCACATCTCTCTGGAGAGCACTCTATTGTACATGTACCAAACTACATACAAAATAGTGAATTCCGGCTTGACACCANCTCAGCCTGTGTGAGGTTGGGGTGTCACATAACGGGTATTGCAATCAAATTGTGTTTCACCATGTAGACGATGTCGATGCTGTGCCTCATTTGAACTGGTGTCGGTTCTTGATCGAGGAGCTTATCTCTACTCATGCTCTGTGGCGCACAGGCAATGATTCACGGTTTACGGGCCCTATTCTCTTCTTAATTGTAAGTTTTTATTTATTGACTAGTTTAGGTTTTTGTGTGCTACTGTTTGTTTCTATTTGTTAATTTCAAGACATTTCTATTTTGGGCCCTCGGTGGTCATTTGTTAGGTTTTGTATTGTGATCGGGTTCGACCACCACTGCGTGCTGTGCCCCGGGATATCCCAACTTTTCGTGGGTTGACTTGGGAGGTGCTTCGTGCTCGTGAGATCGAAGAGATTCGGCTAGGTGGGTTTGGAACCAGGGAGATTGAGCTTCCTTTTGTTCGCCCGTCCGCTGTAGCGTCCGGTTGTGATTCGGCTGGGCCGTCTTCGGATCATGTTCGTCAACAAAAGGTTTTATTGTTGCACTTACCATTATGTATTCCTGTATTATTGGATTAATTATTTCGTATTTCGTATTTAATTTTTAAAATTATGGCATTATATGTCGCATTTAGTCAATTGTATTAAAATTGTTGTTTGTTGCATTTAGTCAATACTTGATCGCCTGGCTGACAAGACTGGTGAGCTTGCGAGATGCATCTGTTGTATTGTTCAATTGGTGAATGAGGCTAATGTCGTTGCAAGCGGAGATGTCAATTTTCAACAGCTTTTAGATGTTAATCAGATACTTATGGGGTTGAAGCAGAACTCTTCCATTCCTGTTACGAGTGATGGGCAATCATCTCAGCCGACATTCACACAGTATGATGACGAGTTTTGGAATAACCCGGATAACATCCGTGCGTTAGCTGAGGTCGGGCGTGCTATACTGGAGAGGCCTGCTTTGGGGGACATTCCATCTTTTAGCCTAGGCATTTCGCAAGATATGGGTGGAGATGGGTGGGCTGATGTGGCTAATATTGCTAGGGACATTAATGAAGACCATACTTCACATGGTTGCGCCAGTGGTACTTTTTTGTTTACATCCAATATTAAATATTTTTACTCTTTTGATCTTGTGTTTCACTATTACCTGTATAATTTAGTCTCACGTGCCTGGTAACAGGTCTTTGTGTGCCATTGTCAATTGTACTGCATAAATTTTGATTTAATTACTCTTTTATGCTTCCGTATTGAATGCGACTAATTTTTTTGTCTTAATTTTAGCATGCCCAATCTGTAGACCATGTCCATGTTTCTGGTCGTGTGGTGAATGAATGCCATACTGTCCATAATGTAGGTGTTGATGTTCCCATCGAGCGGGTAAGCTTTATTACTAATAAGGGATATTCTTTGTTATTTTGCTTTGTTGGTCCATTATCATACGTAATAGCTAGTACTATGTGCTTCGTATAAGGTTTTTGTGTGCCATATTTAGTACTGCTGCATAAATGGTTTTGACTATTGTTGTTCATTTCCCCGTGTTTGTTGCTAGTAATTTTTTTTAGCATGTCCAATCTGTAGACCATGTGAACGTTTCTGGCCGTGTAGTTAATGACGATGCCGAAGCTCAAGAGTTTGTTACACCTGTTGAGGTGGGTTTTTTTCTCCTATCGTCTTCACTGCTTCGTTGTGTGCCTAATTTTATTGTCCTGTGATAGGTTGTGCACCGTGACACTCGTTCTCCTGATTGTGGTGCTCCACTCAAGGCAATTAGGCATGTTCATCCTGTTGTGGATTCTATTCGGCCCGCTGCTATCGGTTCGGATCATGTACACACGTCTCATACTTTAATTGATGATGCGCATTTCGCAAACTGGGTGCTTCAGGCTGGGAGTGACACTCTGTAAGTACTCATTTCATATAAATGGTTTTACTATTGTGCAACATTTTGTTCAGTTTTAATTAAAAAAATATACATGTTCATTGTAGGCAAGAGTTTTTATTCTCTTATAATGGTCGGACTGTTTGTCGGGACGATATTTGGTCTTTGGGTATTGGGATGGAGGTTACTATTTCTGTGATTAATGCCTGGTCATGTATTATGAATTATCGTGAGCGGACTAAGCCAATTGTAAATATAGTGTTCAAAAATTGTGATTAAAATCTAAAATTGTGAATATAGAGTTGTAAAATTGTGAACATAGAGTTCTAAAATTGTGAATATGGACATGGGTTCACCCATCTTTCGTTACGAAATGCTGGAAACCTAAACTCATCATCATAGTTTTTGGCATATGAAAACCGTATTGCGTTATACGCTATGAATAACCCTAATAAAAAATGTACCTTCAAAGTTATCATTTTTTTTCTCCTTTCATTCTTTTTTGTTTTTGTACATGTGGGATGGTACAATGTTCGTTCATCAATGAGAATACCACAGTCTTATTAATAAACATTTTAAAGATGTATGTGTATGATGATTTTGATAATTCTATGTGTTACAGTTTGTCATTAAAAATAGGTAATAAATATCATATATACGTTAAAGATGAATTGAATAATTATATGTGGTTTATTTTCTATTTGTAAAATACTTAATAAATATACTTGAAAACAATAATAATTTTATTGATCGTGAACAGTGTTTGTGTATGTGTGTGCATGTATATATATATATGAGCTTACATTTAAACTCCTAGTATATTTTATTTCACATTAATTATAATACAAAGAATAGCTGCTTCGAGCAAAATGAATTCTTGTTTTTTTTACTAAAGAGTTATGGATGGCTTGACAATTCCCAATTCGAATCGACCAATCCGGTATATTTTCCACGTTATAGGAGTATGTATGTCTATGTTTCTACTTTACGAATATGATCTTTTTTGGGCATTTCTAATAATATCCAGCCTTATTCCTATTTTGGCTTTTTTTTATTTCCGGGGTTTTAGCTCCGATTAGCAAAGGGCCAGAGAAACTTTCTACTTATGAATCAGGTATAGAACCTATGGGCGATGCGACTTTAAGTGGTTCGGGTTATCGGACTACCCCATTCGAAATATCATGCTATTTTTTTGTTGCGATAAAATTTTTTATACCCTAACCTTAAGTTTTTTGGGTTTTATAAGGTCATTAATTCATAAATTTTAGGTTATGATTAACTTCCCTACATGCAAATTAGACTATTATTTTTAGACTAACGCTTTTACAAAATTGTGAACATTTATTTTTAATCTCTCATATACTATCTTTGTATTCAAATACTTTAAATTACGGATTTGAATAAACAAATTCAGCATTCAATTACATATGCATGAACATGTCCTATATAATCTTGTATTGATATATACTTGGGTGGATTTGTTGACAAAGTCGTAAACATTTATTTTAGTGACAATTGTAATCAATCTCTCATATATTATATTGCATTCATATATTTTGAATTACCGATTTAAATAAACAAATTCAGCATTCAATTACATATGCGTGAATATCTCCTATATATATAATCTTGTATTGATATACTTTAAAGTATGCACTACTTATTGAAAAATAAACATTAAGCATTATCACATTCGTGCAATGCGCATGAAAAACTAGTATATATATAAGTTTTCAATCCAAACATGCATTATAACAATAAGCTCTCAATTTTATTCTCTGGACCATAGAAATTTATTCCTACATTATTCATGAGAAGGCTGTCATGTCTTTGGATACTCAACAAGTACT
>NXFB01001126.1:13507-26887 GCA_002525835.2 Ipomoea batatas
ATCCATGTATGGAATTGGAAGAACTAGCCCAATTAAAATAAATAAATTGCCCAAGGAATTAATTATCGGTCTTACGGTTTAAACGAATTTACGGGGTGTTACACTCTACCCCCCTTAAAAGGAGCTTCGTCCCCGAAGCTCATAGCTCACGGGAACTTGAAACGGAACGATCCAAGGAAACAGAGATTCAACCGAAGATTAAAGAGAATGATTGCTCAACCAACCTAAACTCAAGAACACACTATACTTCTAACACCCTAAACTTATAACTTACCCAACCCATGCCTAGCATGCAAGAACTTAAACTAACAACTTACCTAGGTCAAAGGGTTTCTACTACGGAGCTAACACAAGCATGAAAACTTCAAACTAACCTGGGTGGCCTCCCTACGATGAACTGCCTGGACCGTGGAAAGGATAAGGATGCAGATACTCTGGTGGAACTTCTATGCCCAGCTTGGCCTCGATGAAACCCAAACGCTGGAAACCGCGATCCACCCTCAAGTCTAGCGATGTGAACCTCGCCTCCACCATCCGGTGCATCTCTTGCAACTGTAGAAGTACGGGGTCAACTGGCGGTGTAGAAACCAAGGGATCATGCTGCTCCTTCCTTCGGTGCTCCCGGTCAATCTCATCCTCAGGCTCTTCTTCTTCAGATTCTTCCTCGGACTCATCGTCCTCCTCATCATCATCTGCCTGCTCGGCCTGCTGGGGCGCGACCAACCCTCGCAACCTCTTGTGGGGAATATGGAAACGCTCTATAAGCTCCCTACTCTCGGCTGCTGGCATCTTGCTCAACTCATGGGCCGTGATGTACTCATTCCCATCCACCTGAAACAGCCCTAAAAACTACAGACTCGGCGCATTGAAAGTGCTATGAACCGGCTGCCTAGCTAGTTCCCCGGTCACATTTACTCTCTTTTTCTGAAAGATCCAGCTCAGAACCATCCCATAGGGCCGATTGCGACGCTTGACCGTCTTGCAGAATTCCATATGTGAGATCATCAAACTGGGTAAGTCAAACTTAACCCTATGCTTCAAGAAATATGCAAAGGCACACTCTATCCCTGTAACCTCCTTGCTGTTGTTCCGGTTCGGCAACAAACTCTCTCCTATCAACAGGGTCAAAATCCTCTGTTCACCGGTCAAGTCATGCTTAACAGGGCAGGCGTCCAACGTGATGCCCTCGTCTTGCCCCAACATATATCTCAAATAGTCCCGAAAGCCCACTTCTTGCGTCTCAATCCAAACATGACGCTCGTACTGACTCACGCCCCCTAACGGCAGAAATCCTCACACCCTTCACTATCGAAGTGAGAACGGGCACTTGATTGACTTTCTTGACTTTCATATTTTGGTAAAATTGATGAACCAAGTTGGGATAAACTACACTCTCAATTCGCAGAAATTGTTCCAACAAGCCTTGATAGTTCAACATGTTCACAAGCTCGGGCAAAAAATGTAATGGGTCAAGAGCTTTACCGTCAATAATGGAGTATTGAATGTTGCTCGGGCCTTCACCTTCACCGGTTGGATTTCTTCTTGGCATTGTTGTTATTGTTGTGCGTTGCACTACTGACTGCCGTAGAAGGACAAGAAGCAGATGGAGGTGATGATGTTGCGAAATTGGGCGGTGAAAGCTCAAGGCTTGGCTGTTGTCGACGGAAAAAACCACGGAGCTGGGCGTTCCTTTGCTTGCTGCTACGGGGGAGAGGAACGGGGAAATAAGGCGGAACAAGGTCGAAGGGTAGGGTTTTAATCCGGGTGAAGAAAGGGAATGACGCATGTACCCCTCGCTCATGCGGACCACGTCAACGGAAGACCGCGCTCTGCTAGCTCCCTTTTCTTCTTCTTGCGGAACTCCCTAACGGAGCACACCGGTCCGTCGCCCTCTTCCGCACGCGCACGCGGACTGCTTCAACGGAGTGCTCAGCTCTGCTCCTATCGTCCGCACTCACTCACTTACGCCAAAACAGAGATAAAGATACGATTTTTGCGACATATCACCAACGAGTCAGTGTGGTTGAACGGTTCGGTCTCCTTGCCACTTGCCTTTGGGCGCGGGTTCGAGTCTTGGTGCGAACAACCTTTGACCTAGCCCTTTATTTCTTCCTTCTCCTTCCTTTTTTTTTTCTCTTTGAAATAGCTTCACGAACCCTCAACAACATAACACGAGATCGGGTCTTCGAACTTCTTATCGAAACAGTACTTAAAGCTTCCTAACTTGTAACACTCCGATATTTTAAACAATTCTTATTTCAATAAAATATTCTTGAGAACAAAATTTATTATTTTTCAATCCTAAATATTTTAATTCAAATACTTTCAAAAACAAATTATTTTACTTCCACATTCGAATAAATTATTTTATACTATTATAATTTTATTAGCTAAAATCAGTTTCTCTAGAATTCTATTTTATTAAGCTTTTACAATAAAACTATATATTTAATTTAAGCTCCTACAAGAAATTTTCATTAAGCAAGTGTATAATTAAATATTTTAAACTCTTTATTCTAAATGATTTGGTACGAAATATTTATATATTTATTTATGGTTCTAAAAATCCTATTTAGGAGATAAATTTATTTATCAAAATTTTGACCCAAAAGTCTATCTGAGACGAACCTGTGATTTTCATATCATTGTTTTGAGCTAAGTTTGAACCCAAAACTATTCATGACCCAATTTACTAGCCCAAACATTAGCCCAAATTGTGTATTTTAGACATTCCTAAATAAATAAAATTTGATTTGGGACCCCAAAATCCTAAGTATAAATATATACATATGTACATTGCTCTCCTCTCAATTGTTCATTCCTAAAAATCCCAAATCAGCAGCCCTAAAACTCTCGATTTCTCTCGTCTCTTCTCGCCCTCTCCTTTTGCGACAATAATAGACGACGATGGCAGTGGTGGACGGCGACAGCAGGTCCAGCAGCCGGCGATGCAGGGCAGACCGGCGGCATCCTTTCCCTCTCGTCTCCTCTAGCGAACAGCAGCAGATCGGAGCAGCTGGTGGTGGTTCGCGTTGGTGGTCTCTCCGAAGATCAGCAGTGACGGTGAGGCAGACCAGCGACCTTCATCCCTTCTTCTTCCCTCCTCCGGCCTCGGCTTCCAATAGTGGGCGGCGGCGGTTGTGGCTCGGTGCAGGGCGGACGGAACATAGGCAAATTGAAGATGAATTTAGTGTGGATTATGAGAAAATGGTGTTGATGACATTGAGGACGAGGAGATGAACATCAGGCATTGGTCATGACTCTGGATGGATGGTTCCCGTTGAAGTGACTAGTATAAAAGTTGAGCTTTAGATCGGATGCTTGGCTTTTGGAGCTTGGTTTGAGGTAAGTGTAACACCCCGTAAATTCGTTCAAGCCTTTCGATCATTAATTAATTCCTTGGGCAATTTAATTGCTTTAATTGGGCTAATTCCTTCAATTTGATATATATGAATATATATATATATATATATATATATATATATTCCTTGAGCCTAATTTAATTATTCTAATCAAGAGCCCAATTAATTGAATTTATTCTTGTAAGGGATTTTATTCAATTTGGATCTTTACAATATTTGTAATTAAATATTCCTACAAGCCCAGTTTCTTGATCATATATTATATAATATATATGTATTGTTTCTAAGACATCTTATGGGCTTCTTTGTCCTAGTTATTATATTTAATTGTAAGGGATGAATTCATTAGCCCAACTTGCTAGTCTTGAATAAATATATTTAATTCCTAAAGCCATTATATTATATACTTAAGCCCATCTCATATTAATGTCTTACACCCTAAATATTGTATGTATTCTTAGTATATATTTTGAGGATCAAAATACCCTAAAAAGTTTTCACTCCTTCTTCTCCTACACTCTCATTCACACGCCATTTTCATCTAAAAATCCTCCAAAAATTATCTTCATTTCTCCTACAAGTTTCCAAGTCAAGATTGCTCTTTTATGCTTGTCTAGGAGTGGGTAAGTGCATCTAGCCTAGAATCCATCTTGCATTTTGTGTTTTGTTAGTCTTTTTGCATGTTCTTATAATTGTTCTTTTGGGGTTCTTTGGGTAAAAGATGATCAAGAAGGAGGTGGGGCTTAGAGGGCTAGCTTGAGGCTTGATTGGATTGGGAAAAGCTCCTAAAGGTAACCACTATATCCATCAAAATCTATTTTATTCATGTGACACCCCCAACCTCACACAGGCTGAGATAGATAAAATCTCAACACAACAGCTGCCTTACTCAACCAAACAGAACATAGCGGAAGCGAATTTAAAACCTATGGGGCGTCATGCCACATCTAGGTATAAACACAGCCTAGATGCACAGGCTAAACATAAGAAACAAGCTTAACTGTATAAACGAAAATCCTTAAATATATCTCAAGACATCCAATAACTAAACCAAAGTATACAACATCTCAAATGGCACTCAGGCCAAAGCATAAGACTAAAACATAACTACTATCTAAGCCTCCTCGTACGGGTGTATCTCTATCGCGCTCACGCATAGACTTTAAGGCAAACCTGGAAAACACACAAAGAACCATTAGCAAAAGACTGCTAAGTAACTACCATTCACACCCGCAAGGAAGTATAGATATACATATAAGTTGTAAATAGGTTTACACACCCATATAGAATATAAACACCAACAAACTGTTCACAGTTCAAAACCGATACTCAACAACAATAAGCTGAACGAATCAACAACCAAGACTCAGTCAATAAAGCCAATTCTCAACAACCAAAGCATAAGGCAATAACGAACCAGCAATCGAGATACCGACTGAGTACCCAAACCAAGAGAACCAACCAACCCACAACAAGTACCACAAGGTAACAACCAAACGACATAAAGGCTCACAAACCAACCAAAGGAGAAACCCAACTCCCAAACCTCCAAATCTAACCACCAAACCAAGTCAACCTCATGATCACAAATCAAGATCCAAACTCGGAAAACCGGTACGCAGGGGTAAAAACCCAATCACAGGGACCGTAGTCCAATCACAGGGACCGAAGTCCAATCACAGGGACCGAAGTCCAATCACAGGGGTAATGAACCCAATCACAGGGGCAAGAGCCCAATCACAGGGACCTAAGTCCAATCACAGGGGTAATCAACCCAATCACAGGGGCAAAAGCCCAATCACGGGGGTAATGAACCCGAATATAACCAATAGTAGCCAATCCAGATAACTGGTACGCAGGGACCGAAGCCCAAAGTCAGTAATAGCACAATCAATCCACCCATCAATCTCCACAAGATACTCAAAGAATCCACAACCACATACTCATACTCAACTCAGCCCAAGAACCACCACTCAGAGTGTTCATCTCAGATATGAACACCAACCAACTCCCAAATAATAGACTCAAATGATGGACTAAGAGGTATGAATAAATATTCAGAATCAAGATACAAATATCCAATAGAATACTCCAACAACTCTAAATCAAAGAAGGAACAACAACGGATCACTCACATCCGCCAACCACTACCACCTTACTCTTACAGAAAACCCCAACGGTTACATTATCCCGCTAGAGTTCCCCGCAAGAGCAATTCCCACACACCGAATCAGACTCAGCTCAGAATACAACGAGATACTCCAGAATACAAAGATCATATCACAATACACCAATATTCATCTAATCAGAGGCCAAACAATATGGAAATCCAAACCAACAAATAGTCACAACAACACTAGTCAAAGGATCAAGACACAAGTCCAAAAATCCAATAGACACAATCAATAATAGGCTAATAATCAAGGAATCGCAGGATTTCCAACACCAAATCATATCATATAGAATAGGAGTGAATAAAATAGATTTTGATGGACATAGTGGTTACCTTTGAAGCGTAATTAATCCCAAAAGCGTTTTAATCCAAAGCAACGTCAATCCTAATACTCAAAGCTTGGTTCATACTCGTGAACCTGAAGAATTTAACATAACCTAACACCATTACTAGGACTATCAATAACGGTACCAATAATCCTATTCGGTCCATAATAGTAATAATCCTATAATAAATCCTATAATCCACGCTTAAAGGCTAATATAATATGACCATATGAATTATACTAATCCAATTACTAACCTATGCTAAAAACAAGGTTATAACTAAGATCAATAATGTAAATCTAAACTTACTCTAAGATATTATAACTAATACTAACTATAAAATTAACCAAAACCTTACCTTAAACACGCTGCTTCCTCCCGGGTTCGAACCTGCGCCAACCACTCAGCACTCACGCACCATACCACTGGGCTGTTTCGTCCTTACTGCTATGAGACGTAACCACCTAAACAAAACCCTTCGGATCCGCTCCCGGTCACCAACCAAGCGTCACGCTCATGCACGGGGAAGAGGGAGTAGGGCTACGTCGCCGGCCACCACTGCCTTCGCCGGAGCAGAGAAGACCCGAGGCCACCACTGTTATCGACCATTGCCATCTGCTGCTGTGAACGACGGAAGTCGAGGTCCAACGCTAACTCCCACCGCCGCTGCTGGCTGAACGGGGCACTGCACACCGCCGAGACGCTCCGCTGCTCCTTAGCTTCTTCGAACGGAGAGAGGTGCCGGAAGGGAGAGGGCCGTTGGTTCGCACCGCCGCTACCAACCACGATCACGCACCAGTGCCACCACCCGCTATCATCGCCGTTGCTGCTGCTGCGAACAGGGGACCCCGTCGCTTAGCGTCGAGCTTGCCGAAGGTCCTGCCCGGTTCCGTCGCCGTCGAGGGAGAGAAAAGATGGAGCTTTTAGCCGGAGTTCTCCGTTACCGTTTACTGCGTGCAGCTTGGTCGTGGAGGAAAGAGGACGCTGCCGTCGCCGCTGCCCACGCCGGAGGACAGGGGAAGAGGCTTCGACGTAGTTCTGCTTCACATATCTTCTTGACGCAAAGGGAGGTAGCCCCGTTCATGCCGCCGATCGCCATTGCTTGCCGTCACCTTCCATCGTCACTGTTGCTGGTCGGCAGTTCTGGCCGTGAAAGAGAGACGATAGGGAGACGAGAGGCGGATACGGGAGAGGGGATTTCCATTTTTGCTGCTGAACCTAACAATTACCCTATTTGGAAACTACTATATTGGGCTAAGACAAGATTAGGAGATTGGGTCAACATTGTATGTATATATTGGGTTTGGGCTGAATCAATTGGATCAAGGGTGATCATAATTGGGATTTAGGCTAGTTGAATTGTGGACTTGGATCAAAGCTATATTTACATGTATTGGATTGGGCTAAAGAATGATCTTATTCTATAATTAAAATACAATACATAACTATGGGCTATGGTATAACTCTTTAAGGAATATAATTCATATGGGCTTCAATAATATTGTTTATGTAGGAAATATATACAACTATAGAAATATTGGGCCATACCCTATTATTAATAATCATATCAATAAACTATATATATATATACAAAAGTATATAATCCCAAGCCCTTAGGAAATAATAATACTTGTAATTATTTAAATAATTATTTAATAAGAAAATAACCCCTTATAATATTCAAAAGAGTAGTAGGAATTTTCGGGGTGTTACAATTCACTCCTATTCTATATGATGTTCTTGGTGTAGGAAATCCTGAAAATTCTTTGTGTTTAGCCCTATTTGTTGGATCTATTTGTTGGATTTCATCTTGATCTTTTGCCTAGTGTTGTATGATCATTGATGGTTTGGATTTCCATGTTTTTGGCCTCTAATTTGATGCAATATTGGTGTATTTTGGTCTGATTTTGCCCTCTGGAAGTGGATCATTTTGTGTCTGGGAGGGTTCTGGAATCTGGGATTGGTAGTTGACCTTGCGGAGGACCTCGGCGGCACAATGTAACCCGCCGGGGAGTTCCGCAAGGCCATCACGGTGGAGTTGGGCGGAGGGAAGTGTTTCGTTGAGGAGGACCGCCTCCTTCTTGCGGAGGAGTGCGGCGGAGGTCTGTGGACCGTTGAGGCGTTCCGCAAGTACACTGGGAAATTCGATTCCAGTGAACTGCTTTCTGTTGTTGTTGTCTGTTGTTGATCCTTTGTTCTGAATATTGTTGGATTGTTTTGTTGGGTATTTTACCATGGTTTTGGAGTATTTATCCATGCCTTTTGTTGGGTATTTATTGCCATATCTTGGAGATTGATTCATGTCTTTAGTTTCCCTCTTTGTACTCTTGGTCTAGTAATTCTTTGGAATTCATTACCTGGGAGTTTGTTTGTGTTCATAATTGAGATGAACACTTTGTTTGGTTGTTTTGGGATGGTGTTGGAGTATGAGTATGTGATGGTGGTTTGTTGGTATCGTTGGGACTTGTTGGATGAACTAACTGTGCTACTATTGACTATATTTGGGTTCATTACCCCTGTGATTGGACTCCGGTCCCTGTGATTGGGTTGATTTCCCCTGTGATTGGACTTCGGTCCCTGTGATTGGGCTTTTGCCCCTGTGATTGGGTTCATTACTGTGAGACCCCAACCTTACATGAGCTGAGATAGCTAAAAACTTAACAAAATAGCTGCCTATCTCAACTAACAACAGAACATAGCGGAAGCGAATTTAAAACCTAAGGGGCGTCATGCCACATCTAGGAAAGATAACACAACCTAGATGCACATGCTAACCATAAGAACGGAACTGTATAAACGATAATCCTTAAAGCATGTTTAACAACATCCAAACACTAGTCAAGAGTATATATAAAGTCTCAAATGGCTCACAGGCCAAAGCATAAATCTAAAAACATAACCACTATCTAAGCCTCCTCATACGGGTGTATCTCTATCGCGCTCACGCATAGACTTTAAGGCAACCTGGAAAAACACACAAAGAACCATTAGCAAAAGACTGCTAAGTAACCACCATTCGCACCCGCAAGGAAGTATAGATATACATATAAGTTTGTAAATAGGTTTACGCACCCATATAGAATATAAACACCAACAAACTGTTCGACAGTTCAAAACCGATACTCAACAACAATAAGCTGAATGAATCAATAACCAAGACTCAATCATACAAAGCCAATATTCAGTCGAATAAAACTAAAGTCCAAAGATGAAAGAATAAGACAACAACGAGTCATAACCAAGATACCAACTGAACTCAAGTATAAGGAACAATCAATCGTAAACAAGAACAACGAGATATCAACAGAATAAACAAGGACTCATAACCAAAGAACCGAAAGGAAATCTCAACACCAGCCACCAACCTCACACCAAGCATCACNGGGGGTAATGAACCCAATCACGGGGTAATGAGCCCAATCACAGGGACCGTCGTCCAATCACAGGGACCTAAGTCCAATCACAGGGGTCATCGACCCAATCACGGGGGTAATGAACCCAATCACAGGGATAATGAACCCGAATACAAACAATAATAGCACAACTAGTCCACCCAACAAACTCCAAGTATACCAACAACCACCAAGAGATACTCAAAGATCCACTACCACATACTCATACTCAACTCAGCCCAAGAACCATCACTCAGAGTGTTCATCTCAGATATGAACACCAACCAACTTCCAAATAATATAATCAAGGATTCCACCAATCAAATAATAGACTCAAACAAGTGGACTAAGAGGTATGAATAAATACTCAGAATCAAGGTAACATATTCAATAGAATGCTCCAACAAACTTCAGAACAAAGGAGGAAACAAACAACGGATCACTCACCTCCACCAACCACTACCCTATTACTCTTACAGAAGACCCCAGCGGTTACATTATCCCACTAGAGTGCCCCGCAAGAGCAATTTCCCACACACCGAATCAGACTCAGCCCAGAATATAAAGAGATACTCCAGAATACAAAGATCATATCACAATACACCAATATTCATCTAACAGAGGCCAAATAACATGGAAATCCAACCAACAAAGCTCATATACATCAAATAACAAAGGATCAAGACACAAGTCTATGAATCCAACCAACGCAGTCAATAATAGGCTAATAACCAAGGACATTCAGGATTTCCAATCACCAAGAACATTATATAGAATAGGAGTGAATAAAATAGTTTTGATGGACATGGATGGTTACCTTTGAAGCGTAATTAACCCAAAGCATTTTAATCCAAAGCAACGTCAAACTCAAAGCTTGGTTCATAATCGTGAACCTGAAGAATTAATATAATCTAACACCGTCACTAACTATTAGCAACACTACTAATATTCCTAATCGGGCCATTATAACCTATAACCCATGCTCATGGCTAATGTAACATAACCATATGAAATAAACTTAATCTACTTACTAACTAATACTAAAAACTAGGATATGACTGATAATATTATTCTAAACTTAACTATAATATAATAACTAATACTAACCATAAGCTTATCATTAATTAACCAAGAATATTACCTAAAAAGGAACCAACAAGCTCGCTCGTGCCTCCAGGGGTTCGAACCCGCGCCTTCTAGCCCACCTCACCGTACCATACCGCTACGCCATTGCACTCCTTGCGTTAAGGCTTGTGACCAGCAAACCATTACCCTTAATTCGAGCCTCCAGTCACCCCACAGAGAACTGCGACCAAGAACGGAGCCGCCCGTTCCGTCTCTTGCTACCGCGAGGCCTAGCGCCGTTGTTCGTAGTGACCGTCCGCCGCCGAGCTGCATCCTAACTGCTACTACCTACTGACGACCAGAGCGGAGGACGCCGCTATACACTCGGAAAATGTCGGGGAAGGAGTCCAGTTGCGCCATTGCCGTTGCTCTGCTTCTCACTTCCAACGGAGGAGAGTAGCCCGTCCACGTGCTCCGTTAGCGTCGAAGGGTTGAGGGCACGGCATGGGTTTACGGAACTGCCATCGCCGCCATCTGCTCCCGCAAAGTCGAACGCCGCCTCGCTAGGTTGTTGCCATCGCCGAAGGTAAGGGATGCCACCGGAGGAGAGTTACCGCCTCGCCACCTCCTTGCCGTCGTTTCCACTGCGAGGAGAAGCTGCTGCCGGACTTCACCGCCAAGCTCCTTCGTCGCCGCTGCCAAGAGCTAGTCTTCGGAACTCGCCTACCTGCCATCACCACGCAAGGCCGTCGAGGATCAGGAGAAGACGCCCGTCATGTCTGCCGTCGAGGAGATAAGGGTGAGCGGGGGAGGAAGATCGGAGTTGCCGTCACCCACCGCTTGCCGGTCGGTCTCCCATGTCGTCGTTGGGTCACAGCTTGGCCGGGAGAGACGAGAGAGGCAAGGAGCAGAGTGTGAGGGCGAGAGAGACAAGGGGCAAGGTTCTGGAATGCAATTTTGTTCACCGAGATCATCTAGGTTTCCCTAATAGGAAACTTCTAATTAGGGTAGATTTCCAAAAATGGGTTTGGGCTAAATATGTTCTTGGGCTAGATCATTTTAGGATAGGCTAATTAGTTTGGGTTAAATTAGAGAAGTTGGGTCATAGTTTATAATACATATACATAATTTATGGGTCTTTAATATAATCTTAAGGAAGATATAAACTATATGGGCTCAAGAATGATCATAGTCTATGAAACACATATATATAATTATGGGCTCAATAATAATATTTATGTAGGAACTATATGTATATATATAACTATAGAAATATTGGGCTATAGACTTTATTATGAATAATCATATCAATAAACTATATATATACAAGAGTATATAATCCCAAGCCCATAGGAAATAATTATACTTATAATTATTTAAATAGTTACTCAATAAGAAAATAACCCCTTATAATATTCAAGAGAGTAGTAGGAATTTTCGATGTGTTACATATTTGGTCTGATTTTTGTATTCTGGAAGTGGTATGTTGATGTCTGGGCAGTAACAGATTTCTGGGTTCGGGGTTGACCTTGCGGAGATCCCTGGCGGCACAATGTAACCCGCCTAGGTATCCGCAAGGTGGCAACGGTGGGCGCGGGCGGAGGAGGCTGGTCCGCCGAGGGAGGCCGTCTCCTTCTTGCGGAGGAGGCCGGCGGTAGGGTGTGTTCCGTTGAGTGGTTCCGCAGGGCTACTGGGAGTTCGATTCCAGTGAGCAGTTCTCTGTTGTTGTTGTCTGTTGTTGATCCTTTGTTCTGATTATTGTTGGATTGTTTTGTTGGGTATTTTACCATGTCTTTGGGGTATTTATTCATGTCATTTATTGGGTATTTTATACCATATCTTGGAGATTGATTCATGTCTTTTGGTTTCCCTTTTTTTGGATTCTTGATCTATTGATTCCTTGATTCATTACCTGGGAGTTGGTTTGTGTTCATAGATGAGATGAACACTTTGTTTGGTTGTTTTGAGTGGAGGTTAGAGTATGAGTATGTGATGGTGGTTTTGTTGGTATTGTTAGAGGTTGTTGGTTGGATTGACTGTGCTACTATAGACTATTGACTTCTGACTTTGGACTTCGGTCCCTGTGATTGGGTTGATTACCCCTGTGATTGGACTTAGGTCCCTGTGATTGGACTACGGTCCTGTGATTGGACTTCGGTCCCTGTGATTGGGCTCATCACCCCTGTGTACCGGTTTTCCGGGTTTGACTCTTGACTTCTGACTTCTGACTATGTGATTGACTTGGTTTGATGGTTGGTTTGAGGGTTTGGAGGTTGGAGTTGGGATTCTTTCTTGGTTGGTTGTTGTGGGTACTTTGTGTTATTCGGTTGATATCTTGTGGTTCTTGTTGAGGTTGGTTGGTTCCTTTTTGGATTGTGTTCAGTTGATATCTTGGTTATGGTTCGTTGTTGTCTTATGCTTTCGTTGTTGGATATCGGCTTTGTTTGACTGAGTCTTGGTTTATGGTTCGTTCAGCTTATTGTTGTTGAGTATTTGTTTTGAACTATTGATCGGTTCGTTGGTGTTTATATTCTATATGGGTGTGTAAACCTATTTACAAGCTTATGTATATCTATATCTCCTTGCGGGTGTGAATGGTGGTTGCTTAGCATTCTTTTGCTAATGGTTCTTTGCGTGTTTTCCAGGTATGGAGTAGTCTGAGCGCGAGCACGATAGAGCTTATCTATGAGGACGCTTAGACTAGTTTTATGATGTTAGACTTTGGGTTTTTGGGCCTGTGTGCCTTTGAGATATTATACTCTTGACTAGTGTTTTTGAATATTGTTGGTTATGACTTGAGGAATTATTTTGGTTTATATATGATAGCTTAGTTCGTTCCTTATGTTTAGCCTGTGCATCTAGGCTGTGTTTATACCTAGATGTGGCATGACGCCCTTAAGTTTTAAATTCGCTTCCGCTATGTTGTGTTTTTGGTTGAGATAGGCAGCTGTTGTGTTAAGTTTTATCTATCTCAGCCTGTGTGGGGTTGGGGTGTCACAACTTATGAGCATCCAGATGTTCAATTGGGTTAAAATATATGAGAAGCATGCCAACACTTCCTA
>NXFB01000049.1:20927-36888 GCA_002525835.2 Ipomoea batatas
GAAACAATGGATTTTACAATTAAAAAGTGTGCTATTCTTTTATTGATTTCCAAAAACATCACCGTCATCACCAACTCCTTTGCATATCTTCTTCTCCGGCTCTAGATGACCCTTGTTTAGCAACTCCAGCAACACCATGTGTTCATACTGCAACATACATAAATCGAAGTATAAATATTGAGACTAACGTCAAAGTATTCAAACAAAAGCAATCTTGTGCTACAACAAATAATTATTATCTTAAAATCGGTATTGTAAGTGATATTGTAGTTGATATTATAATGGATGCAACACCAATCCATTCTATTTACAGGGCGGTGGAAGAAGAAAATGAGAGAGCCGTCAAGATACGATTTCACAGAGAACGGGAAGAAGAGACAGACAATGCAAATTGAAGAATTATGATTTTCAAAATCAACAATCCATTGTATTTATAGGTAGAAATGGTGAAAATTATAAGTTTGTTAATTTTTCAAAAGGAATGTATAATTAATTACTTAACATTTTTAACTAAATGAAATCATTACCTTATTAATTCTATAAATGAAATTTTGTTAATTTTTCATAAAGTTTGATTTTGTGATCAGAAACGTGGAATTTAAGCAGTGGGAAGATTTATAATTCTATTCTATTTTATCATATAATAATAATAAATTCTATCATAATAATTACCATAATTACTAATTAACATTACCTTAATTACTAATAACAAATTAAAACTAAATTCTATCATATTAATTATCATAATTACTAATTTCTATTACCATAATTACTAATAACAAATTACAACCAATAATTAATATTATTCTATAATAATAATAATAATTACCATATTACTAAAATACCCCTACGTTTTGGCGGGAAAATTTGGGAGGAGGATATTATTTTTATATATAGTATAGATTAATCTGAACTATCTTAACCATCTATTTGATTAAATAATTCATCTGAACCATCCATTTTATTAAATAATTTATCTACCCATTTTAGGCCTAACTCTCTTAGACTCTTATTAGTATATACTAGTTTTATACGCGCATAGCGCGAATGGGTTAATGCCCAATGTTTATATTTAAATAAATATTTGAAAGTATATCAATGCAAGATTATATAGGAGAACTTTATACATGGGTAATTGAATGTCGAATTTTTTTATTTAAATATCTAACTCAAAGTATATGAATCCAAGATAATATAGAAAATTCATTATAATTATTACTAAAATAAATGTTTGCAACCTTATAAAATCGATAGTCTAAATATTTGGTCTAAAAATGATAGTCTAAATAAATACTACTTTTAATTTGAATTTTTCTAAGTGTTCTTAATTCTCTTTTGAGTAACATTGTCATTGTCTTCATCTTTACTATTTGTTCTCTTCCTTTTTGTTGGTAGTGTGTTATTTGCAATTCGGTTATTGTTGGTAGCATAGATGACAACGTCATGCAGTGAGATTATGATATAGGAGCTATGGACTTTACTTTATGTGTTCTCATTGGGGTTCATTTGGTTCAACCATTATTGTTGAATGAGTTATTGTGGATAAAGAAATCCCTAATTTAAGAAAAAAGATTAAATAAATTAATAAAAATTTGAAAATTTAAAATATGGGATGCAATCCCATGCGAACTGCCGCCCAGGTAAGAAATGAGAACGCTTCACAGCCGTCCACGTGGCCAGATCAACGAATCAGATGCAATTTTAAAAAGATGACGCGGTGGCATTTTCGTAAATATCTGGAACTTTGGTGCACCTAGTTTCACTTACAAGTGCACCTATTTTTGCACCTATTTCACTTACAAGTGCAAGTAATTTACGTTGTTAATATTCATGCACCTGGGTGCAACCTAGGTGCACCTAGTTATAACATAGGTTGCACCTAGTTATAACATAACATTAGGTGTACCTAGTTATAATATTAGGTGTACTTAGTATTGATTCTTACTGTACAATTCACTTGCACCCGTAATACATTTTACTTGCATCTGCAATACATGTTACTTGCACTTGTGCAAGTAATTTACTTTGTTAACATTCATGCACCTGGGTGCAACCAATCTGCACCTAGTTATAACCTTAGGTGCACCTAGTTATAATATTAGGTGCACTTAGTATTGATGCTCAGTGTACAATTTACTTGCACTTGTAATACATTTTACTTGCACGTGTGCACCTATTTTTACTTAACAATGCAAGTAATTTACCTTGTTAACATTTATGCACCTGGGTGCACCTAGGTGCATCTAGTTATAACATTACGTGCACCTAGTTATAACGTTAGGTGCAACTACATTCCGGACACGTGGCGCGCTGTGATTCGTCCGCATTTCTCTCCTGGGCGGCCAATACGCATTTGAACGCGATCCTTTAAAATATTATGTATTCCAAAGATATTAAAGGTAGTTTCTAGCTTCAATTTGCTGGGTAATGGGTTATTTGAGTACTTTCATTGTCAACAAATCTCTCAAGTACTTAAAATGATTGGTTTCGAACTATTCTTTTTTATTTTTTTCCTGATATTAAGGAAATACATATGCATCATTTTTTTTGTGTAACTACTAATTTATTTCTACAATACTATATATACTAATAAGAGCCAAAGAGAGTTAGGCCTAAAATGAGTAGAAAAAATGGCGGTCAAATTATTTAATCAAATGGATGGTTAAGATGAATTATTTAATCAAATAGATGGTTAAGATAATTCAGATTAATATTATTAGGTAATCTCTATTAATAATATTAATATGAATTATCTTAACCATCTATTTGATTAAATAATTCATCTGAACCATCCATTTGATTAAATAATTTGACCGCCATTTTTTCTACCCATTTTAGGTCTAACTCTCTTTGTCTCTTATTAGTGTACTAGTTTTATACGCGCATTGTGCGAATGGGTTAATGCCCAATATTTATATTTAAATAAATATTTGAAAGTATATCAATGCAAGATTATATAGGAGAAGTTTATACATGAGTAATTGAATGTCGAATTTTTTTATTTAAATATCTAACTCAAAGTATATGAATCAAAGATAATATAGAAAATTCATTATAATTATTACTAAAATAAATGTTTGCAACCTTTTAAAATCGATAGTCTAAATATTTGATCTAAAAATGATAGTCTAAATAAATACTACTTTTAATTTGAATTTTTCTAAGTGTTCTTAATTCTCTTTTGAGTAACATTGTCATTATCTTCATCTTTACTATTTGTTCTCTTCATTTTTGTTGGTAGTGTGTTATTTGCAATTCGGTTATTGTTGGTAGCCTAGATGACAATGTCATGCAATGAGATTATGATATAGGAGTTATGGACTTTTCTTTAGGTGTTCTGCTTGGGGTTCATTTGGTTCAACTATTATTGTTGAATGAGTTATTGTGGATAAAGAAATCCATTGTTTAAGAAAAAAGATTAAATAAATTAATAAAAATTTAAAAATTTAAAATATTATTTATTCCAAAGATATTAAAAGGTAGTTTCTCGCTTCAATTTGCTGGGTAATGGGTTATTTGAGTACTTTCATTGTCAACAAATCCCCCAAGTAGTTAATATGATTGGTTTCAAACTATTCTTTTTTTTATTTTTTTCATGGTATTAAAGAAATACATATGTATCATTTTTCGGTGTAAGTACTAATTTATTTAATTCAATAAGAGTAAAATAGAGTGATTTCATTTCAATTTGTTGGGTTATTATTTGAGTACTCTCTTTGTCAACCAATCCCCAAGTAGTTAATATAATTAGCTTCAAATTATTTTAAATTTTGTTTTCATAGTTTTAATAAAATACTTGATAAATAAATATATAACATTATTTTGTACTATAACTTTGATATTTAATTACAAGATATTGTAAAAATAAGATAATGGACAATGCAATGAATATCAATTGATAAATTTGAATGTAAAGAATCATGAGAGAAAATAAAGACAATATAACTAATGAAACTATTTCTCTTATTTAATTTAATTTTTTGATAATGAATAATTTTTTCAAATAAAGGTATTGTAGACACATAATTCTAAATTAAAGAAATACATATGTATCATTTTTTGTTGTAGCTACTAATTTATTTAATTTAATAAGAGTAAAATAAAGTGAGAAACTTAATTATGTCAAATTTGATTGAGATGAGGTTCGAACCTAAGTCCTTTCTTATATAAATTAATGGGTAAGTTAAAAGTTAACGGAATATTAACGGAGAGGAGAATATTTAACGGAAAACTTAACGTATAATCATAAAAATAAAGTTAAATTAGGTAATCTTTATTAATAATATTAATCTGAATTATCTTAAGCATCTATTTGATTAAATAATTCATCTGAATCATCCATTAGATTACCGCCATTTTTTCTACCCATTTTAGGTCTAACTCTCTTTGGCACTTATTAGTATAGTAGATATAGATATAGTTAGAAAGAATTATACTAAAATTCTGTAAATATATACAATTGAAGGATTATTATTAATAATGATGGATCGGAGGTGGGTAGATTTTCATACGGCGGCTTCAATTCCAATCTCTGGGCAGCGATTTCTGATTCGGCAGCTCAGCTCCACTAGCAATTCATTCATCTACTTGTTCCGCGAGGCAGATCACTTTTTTTTTTTTTTTTTTAATTTTTCTGGACAGCAGCGAAACCTGGCTACATCAGCCAATTTTTGTGGGCAGCAGTGAATTAATTTAAGTTTGCGTAACCTGAGGATCATGAGGATCTACACGTTACGTATTGAAGACTCTGTATTCTAACAAATTGGGGATATGAAATATGATGTCAAAGATTTTGACCAATCTATACATGCATATATTTATGTAATATTGCATGTCATCAATCTCCTAAGAAAGATAAATATTTTCATTGCTAAAGGAAATATCTATACATGCATATATTTATGTAATAGATGTTATTTGGTGTGAATGTGTGATTCATCATATTTTCTTGAAATTGCATCATCAAATCTAGATGAATGATTATATTTAGGGATAATTTTTGCTATGACATATGCTATATGTATTTGCATTCAATTGATGCTTAGTTTTTGAGAACATGGTTGATACATGAAATATTGTGATATACTTTTTTTATGTGATCACTCAATATATTATATGTTAAGTACACTCATTGCCATATGATGATTATTTTCGTATCACAAATTGCTCCCTTTGTTATATGATGATGACCAACCACCATTTTATATATATATATATATATAATATGACTCATATGCGGCCTGCACAGTAGGTGCGGTCGTGTGGCCTAACATATGCAGCTGGATTGAGGTGATCTAACGGTGGATATTATATATTAGGATTTAGGAAGTTTAATTCGCGTAAGTTAAGTGGGGGCTTTATGGTAATTGTAAGTGAAGGAATGTAATGTTAGGGGTACAGAATGCACCAACAAACGTATTAAAACACACCATTCTACGTATTAAAATGCACCAGTTCTCATATTAAAACACACCACTTAACCACCACACACCAGATGCAACTACTCTCGTAAAACTCACTAACATTTGTATTAAAATGCACCACTAGACAAATTAAAACAAACCATTCCCCACCATACCCAAATACACCTAGCCAATTCAAATGCACCAACAAACGTATTAAAACACACCATTCTACATTGTAAAATACACTAGTTCTCATATTAAAACACACCACTTAACCACCACACACCAAATGCAACTACTCTCGTAAAACTCACCAGCAACCATGTGCATTAAAACACACCATTCTACGTTATAAAATGCACCACTAGACAAATTAAAACGCACCATTCCCCACCATACCCAAATACACCTCGTCAATTCAAACATATTAAAACACACCATTATACGCTCTAAAATGCACCAGTTCTCATATTAAAACACACCATTATACGCTCTAAAATGCACCAGTTCTCATATTAAAACACACCACTTAACCACCACACACCAAATACACCTACTATTACGAATTACACCAATATTATCTCAAATATGAACCAGATTAATGCTGATAATGCACAAACTATTGTGAATTACTCCATACATTATCGTTCCTCTGTTAGAGTCGACCTGTGCGTTTTGTTCAGGACTGAGTGTTCGTTGCTGGTGATGGAGTCCTACGCTCGTCTGGTGTTCGTTGCTCAGTCATCGACTTCAAGTCTCCGTCGTTGTCATTGTTCGTTGCTGGGTTTTGAAATTGTTGTGAATTGTCAAAATTATCCTTCCAGTTCGCGTAACAAAGATCAAGCGCCTTTATTGGGTGGATTAATATGAAGCCTTAGATCTTGGAATCCAATGGTGCAAATCAGGCCACACAGCCGCACCTAAGAGAGTGTTCACATCTGATCAGGCCTTATATATATATATATATATATATATATATATATATATATAGTTAGAATCATATGAGATCACTTGTTTAGGTAAGATTGTGAGATCAGATCCTGTGCATCCATGTAATAATTTAATGATCTAGATTGATTTAAGATTCTAAGTTGAAGTGTGTGCGAACAGTAATTAAATGTGTGCGAATGGAGTGGGTGTGTCAAACAATCTATACCATTAAAGTTTTTTAGATTGATGGTACAAGATTTGATCTCAAAATATTTTAATGGTCTAGATTGATTAAGATTCCAAGTTGAAGTGTGTGCGAAACGTGATTAAATGTGTGCGAACGGAGTGTATGTGTCAATCAATCTAGACCATTAAAATATATTACATGGATGCACAAGATCTGATCTCACAATCTTACCTAAACAAGTGATCTCATGAAACCCTATACATATATATATATATATATGTGTGTGTGTGTGTGTGTAGTATATGCTTTAGTATACATAAATAATATATTATTATACATAAAAATAGTGAAAAGTTAAAATAGCTTAATTAGTTGATAATGAGTTTTTATTACAAAAAGTTTAAGAATCAAACATCAGCAATTTCTGACTCCTTCCCTAATTATGAGTGAAATTTTAACGTAGAAGGTCAATATACGCAAAATGGATAGAAACAATTAAGTAGTGAGGGATCGGAGCGGATATGAATTGTGATCCGACCGTTGGTAAACAACCTGACGTTGTGTGCACATGGACATACAGTAGTCAGCTGCAGGTGGAGTGGACTCATATGTCATCTGTTTAATTTGTGAACTTCTCCCTTATTTAGCATTAAGACACATGATGCATGAATACAAGTTTAATTTATTATTATTGTTGCTCTAGCTTTAGCAAGGTAGATTGATCAAAATCTATATTTATTTATAAATTACTAAATATTTGAGTAGTTTAGATTAGATGGTTGAAACTCTAAAGTTGATATTAGTAGATAATAACTAGTAAATAGTTTATGTTATAGGTTTGAATCTCGCTAGTAGCACTTCTCTTTTTCTTTTTTTTACCTCTTTCATCCGAGTCACAAGACAAATTAAGGGTGTGTTTAAAAACTCGGAAAATGATCCAAATTTTTAGTGTTTGGGAAGGATGAAAATGTAGTCAATGAAAAATAACTCATTTTTTCAGGAAAATGATTTCCCCTTTTTTAGGGGAAAGTCATTTTCCGGAACTACCTCTGCCTCACGCGTCCTGGCTTCTTTTCCAATTTCTAAGCAAAAAAAACGTCGGACTGATTGTCTGTCATTGAAACCAATCCGACAGACTGGTTTGCGAACACTCTCATTCCTATCTTTCGGAGCAAGTATGTTTTCTAAAAATTCTTTTATTTCTTTTATTGCTTTCAATTCAAATTTACTTGTCATTTAAGATATATATATATACACACATATACATATATGCATTTTAGTCTTTATATTACTTATTATTGCCACCTTTTAAGTTCTCATGAATACCAACTGGATTTGAAATTCTCAAATTCTCACAGTAATCATCTCCCATGATATTGGGATTTCTTTCCCCATTGCAACCAATCGACCGGTGAAAGTTTTTAAAGTTCCATAAAAGTCTTGAATACACCATTACAACCCCTTAGTACATTTTTAACTGCACAAGTAAAAAGCTACAACGCTCACTAAAACTCAAAAGCACAGTAGTATTTGCAACCTTTCCACTCACTGCTCATCAAACGTATATTAGTTATGATTAAAAAGTTATACAACTCTTTTATACGTGGAGGAGATAAACAACTTACTACCAGTTGATAGCTAGAGAAGTAAAGCATACAAATTCAGGTTGAATCTTAAGGCCAGTTTGGTCCATTGTGTAAAGGGCCAACCACTCCAAAGAGAAACCACCTATTTGATCGTTAAACAATGCTGGCTGAATCTGCAGTGACGTATAGCTTACAACTAACCATGAAGGTGCGTAAACAAGCCACACAACTGAGCTAATCCTTCGGTTTTCCAAATTTGCACTCGACTTCTTCCCCCTCGATAAGCCTCTCAACTGCATCTGTGGGAAGGCCAATCAGTTCCAAGGTCTTCTCCCAAACTTTGTAAGAAGTTTCAAGGTCATGTGATTCTTCGGAGGGATTCATTGGACGACAATCTTGAGAAAGGTAAGCGCAGACTGGCCATTCATCCGCTTTCAACATCTCACAGTACTCTTGAACTTGAGGATCAGTGGCCGCAAAAAGTGTACTTCTAGAACCTGCAGCAGCAATTATAATGACCAGGTTAGCGATCAGTTTGTGATAAAACGACAATAGTCCTAGAACCAAATTGTAGATTTGGGCAGGAAACCGACTGTAAGAAAGAAATTGCTGAAGGACTGCACAAATGTCCAATCAATCAATCAATATATAGGGGGAGCAGGATCAAATGAGAACAAGGTTCTCCAATAAAAAGTGAGGACTGATCTTAACCGTCCATCAAGGTTCATCAATGGCTGATGGTTTTAGTAAAAAAAAATACAGAATCAATTTTATAATTATTGAAAACTTTTAAGAGCGCGGTTCTTTTTTAATTATTACAAACTTAAAAGTTTAGTAATGGTAAGATCTTAGCCTTTTATTTCTCAAGATGGAGGGAGTGGATGTGTCCACGCTTTTTACAGGGGGAGATGTTCTCACTTGAACCCTCCCCTATATTTATATATAAAGTACTGCAGAAAATTAGGCAGATTTAAGTTACCTTCCTCAGGAGTGAATATAAGATACGGTATCAGATGATATGCACCTTGAATGAACTTAGGAAGATCTCTTGCCTGCATTATGAGTAAAAAACATGAATTATATTATGTAATGAATTGAAATCCTACATTTACAACAATACTGTAAATAAGAGAAACACTGAATCAAAAACAATGGAAGACATAACAAAACATAAAAATAAATTTTTTAAAAAAAAAAAAAAGAAAAAAGGAAGACAATAATCTGCATTATTTTAATCATATTTGCAAAAATAAATATGCAGATTACTAGATTAGGTGGAGAGTGGAGACAATGCAAATAAATATTCAAATTTGGCAAAGACAATTTCATCTTATTTTTCATTCTGCAGATTATCATTCTCTAGGATACAAAATGCTTCTGGTTTTTACTTTTTCAATATTCGGTTCATGGATTGAGAATAAATTAAGCTAAATTAGAACTGAACTTCATTTTCATAAAATAGTTGAGAACACTATTTATTTTCAAAATAATCATTCATTAGAAGAAATCACAATACAGGTATTTATATTTCAATCACAAAGCAAAGTTTGTCATTATTTTTTCTTGATAAACCTTAAGTTCATTTAATGTGAAACCAACCCAAGTTAGAATTGTATGCAACTTGAGGCATTTAACCCATTTGGATATTTGTTATGTTTCCAATAAAATTTATCAATCCAGAAACACCATATTCTTAACAAGTATAGAAGTAAACCAGAGAAAAGGAAGAACCAATCAGATTTCAACCTCCAGGCCATCCTTTTGTTTTGTTATATTTTAAAATCCTTATTCTTTTAAACGAATTACAGTGGTCTGAGGCCAAGACTAGATCAAGGTTTGGCTGTAATAGAAACAACCAAGGTAGTGGTTTGAGTAACCAGAAGATTTGGCAGATGCTTAGCAAACAGCTCTCTCGGTCTCTCCTATAGAAAGAAATAACTAGCTTCCCATTCTTTAGACTTATCTAGATGCTCAAAAAATCTTCTTTCTCCTGTTCTTACTTCTATTTGTGTTTGGAGTTCTTTCACCAATTCAGAAGTGTAACTAAGGAAAATCAATAATGTGACAATGTAAACTTTGTTCAACAACTAAACTCATAGCCAGCTCCTGCCTGGAAACCTTCTCCAGATTAATATCTGAAATACTATCTACAAATCCATCACCAAAGTCAAAAACAAATTGTTCAATGCCAGAAGGCAACGCCAACTTGAGGAAGCAGCATTTCATAATTTGCTTGAGTTTGCTTTCCCTTCCAGGTATAAAAAAAAACAAATAAATAAAACCTAAATATGCACAAGGGAGAAATAAAACCAAGCACCTAGATATTTGATCTAGTTAGGGTTACTCAAGGAACATATTTTCCTCAATGACTATACAAATGTAAAATAGCAGAAGGGATCAACAGGAAAGCAAAAAACGCATCGTTAAGAAACTTACAACATTGGTTTGAACAATTCCAGGAGAAACACATAGTGCATTTATACCAGCTTCAGCTGGCAGTCTCTTCTGAAGCACGCTAGTGAACATAACCTGCGATTTTAATACCAGAAGTAAGTGTAAGATCTGGAACCTGAAACCTTATCAAAATATTTTTGATAGGCATAATCTTGAATCATTAATTACAAAGAGTTTATATATGGAGCAATGCCTTCCAGGAAAAGATGACCATGGCAATCACCAATAACATGACAGAACTAAACAATAAAAACATAAAGTTTCAGTATCAGAACAAGCTTAAGATCTTGAATTCATTTAAAGCTCTTAGACATGTGTGCTTTTGAATTATAAACGGATGATAGGGCATGTTAAAAATCCTTCTTTAAAGAAAAGGTTATAAAGAGAACAGATGATAGCACATGTTACCTTACCTTGTCGACAAAAGTTTAAACTCTAAGGACATTTTCTTTATATAATTTAAGCCAGATTGCACAAATGGACAGAAAATAAACAAGAGGGTCAGGAAGTACAGACTAAAAATCAAGTTTCAAAATACATGCCTGTGCAAGCTTACTGCCCGAATATCCCACTAAACTTCTGTACTTTCTCTTCCCAGACACAACATTCATATCTTCTGAATCAACAAATCCAGTATAGTGTATCTATTATAAAAGAAAGATTAACTGAATTTGGTCAGGTGGAGAATTAACAACAATAGGAAAAATAAAATGCAGGCATAGGAAGACTACTAAACATAAGTCATTTATATACAACTACAATTACAATAAAATATAAAATAAAATAATTCACACACTATTTTCCAGAAGTAAATTAAACTGTAATAACAAAGAAGTCTATGTTCAGTTATTCACTTATTCTACGACAATAGTAAACTGTTTTTGTGAATTTCATTGCAGTTTCCTGAAAACATGTCATTTCACATTGAGAGGTCAGAAGCTAGATTCCATTACCGCTGCTACAGTCATTTTAAGGAAACTACACATGAAGATGGACTCAATCAATTTAGCAAAGAGAAGTTGGCTTATTTGTCCAGACATCCAGTCATCCGTGTTATCTGATAAGAATAGGCCATAAAATTCAGTGGAAAGCTAAGACTGGTCTCATAAAAAAAATATTTGGGGTCAAATTCCACTTGTCTAGTTAATAGGATGCTGACGATCTTATTTGTTAAAGAAAAGGTTCAGTGTAAGAGAGAAAAGTATTCCTATTTCCTTGCTTTTAAGTTTTAATCTGATTAGTACAACACACATATAAACATTAAAATGTCCTCTAAGCTACCCTAACTACATAAGTCTGAACATATCAAATAGCCCTTCATATTTCTTTACAATTTTTCTCAAAAGTCCCTTAGGACTTCCTCACATTTTTCTCAACATTATTTAACTACTAACTAGTTTCCTTGAAAATTGGCATCAATAATTATTTGATGCATTCATATATTAATGTCGAGTAAATGTACGTTTTACCTTCTGGTTAAGGAGATGTAGATTATATCCTATATTGATATTTTCCTAGCCGTTTAAAAATGATGTAAAGTTGAGTGGAGCACTATTCACAATTCGACCTGATTTCTGTTAAGGTTGTAGTTAGCAGGGAGTATGTAATCTGAAGTAAAATTATGTACTGTTCTTAATTTTAGCTATAGTTTGTCAGGATCAATGGGAATGAACCCACCAATAGTTTCAAATTCAATAATAGAACGTAAGGGCTTTGTGAAGAACATTCACATTTAATATTATGTATTCCTAGCATCTCCTTGTTATGGCCCTAGTGTCATATATTCCATAGTTAGATTTGAGTGTTCCAGATATTTTGAGTTTATCAAAGATAATTCCCATAGAATATTACGCAGTATCATTGCTATATTCTTAAAAAGCAAAACCATCTCAAAGGAAGCTAAACATTCTTCCTTCTTGGATCCTTATGTTTCAATTTTTCACAACTACTAATTCTTTTATTCTTTCTAGATGTAAGAAACTGCATTTTGATAACTATGCATCTAAGAAAGCAACATTGACCAATGACCCCAAAACAAAAATTGAATAAGAAGAAAGGTCTAGGTAAAGTGGCTTCTACACAAATTGGAGATGAGTATCATCAATAATGCTTTCTGTTAGTCCATGAAAGAATCATAGTTATCTAGAAATCTTCATTTCATACATATCAAGAACTAAATTTCTTTTGCACTGACAAGGCTATAAAATACAATGTCAAAAAAAAAAAAAAAACTGAAAACTGAATAATAATTGATAAGTAAATGAATATATCCCATTTATAAAACAGTGCATATCTTACTGGAACTTACAATGGAGTTTACATTGACGATTCTGCTTGGCGAACCTCTAATAAGGGATGGTAAGAGCAATATGGAAAGCAATGCTGGAGCAAGATGATTCACCTGCATGTGCTCCTCATAACCATCCTTTGAGAATTTCTGTGGTTCTAAAGAAAATAATAACATAACCAAACAATTAACCTGGGAAGGTAGAGATATGAATTATAAAAGCATGTCCATTTTCTTCCAAATCCATCAAAGCGCAAGACAGAAATGTAATGACAACCAAATTGCTCATGAAAAGGAAAATGCAGAGGACCAAAAGCACCTCTAATACAATTCTCCAGAAAACAATAAAAATTAAGACTATTAAGTAGAAGAAAATGAAAGCAAGGTAGATGAAAAGGCTTAAAAAGTTGAATATGACAGCGACAAATGATCAAAATAACTCTAAGTTTCAAAGTAAACTTTGGTGTGTGTGTGTGCGTGTAATAATTAAATATATATTTCAGAATTCCACTTAGTCAAATGTTTGGCATAGGGGAATACTAACCACAAATAGAAAATATCCCAGCATTGTTAATGAGGACATGTAATGGTCCTGCACGTGCATTCCATGCATCTGCAAATCTCACAACAGAATCCAAGGAGAGAAGATCAAGTTCCATGACCTTGTAACATTGCAATCACAAAAGTTAGTATCCTTCAACTTAAAACATAGCATTTCAAAATAAAAAATAAATATGAGGTTAGAGCACATCTATAGGATTTAATGGAACATTTCATTTAACATAATAGACAGTCTACTTCCAGTATGCAATCTCAAGTTCATATTATATACCTCAATATTGAGAGGAAGGCCCTTCCCTGCCCAATCCTCCTGCCACTTCTTTATCAATTCATTTGCAGCCTTTGTATTTCTGACTGCCATAACCACATGAGCCCCTGCTTCTGCCAACTTTCTGTGCAAAAATGAAAAATATCTTTGCATACATGTACCCATATGTATACTTTGCAAAGTAAGAATAAAAGACTAAGGCTGGCAGGTACACAGGTTTATCTTGTCTTCATTCTTACATCAAGAGATGACTGTGAATACATTCATAGGGTCAAAAAGAAAGAGCATATGCATAGTTCAAAAGTTAATACTCCCTCTATCCCACTATCTTTGTCTTACTTTCTTTATGGAGATGTCCCGTCATCTGCCTCATATAAAAAGTTACTACTTTAGTACATAGAACTTTCATATTATATACCCTTCTATCATTTTTAAGTATGAAAAGAAAGACTTAACATTCTTGCCTTCTTGGTGGAGGCAAATTTAATATACCCTATTGTCTAACAACACAACTTTCACAAATAGAATCCCTCTGCCAGACTTGAGGCTCTCAGCACTGAACCTTTACAGGTTACACAATCTTTCTTCATAAAACTGAATCCCATTCAATTTAAAATTTTGGGAAAAGGGTATTCATCCAGATTCTTTTAAGCTCTAAGGCATAGGCTATGATGCAAAACACTCTAATTTCACCCTCCTTTTGCTGGCAGCATATATCAAAGCGCTGTTATCTGATGTGATCAAACTATTCCCTTAGGGAATTAATACAATATTTTCACACACCTTAGTGTCATTGATATATCCTACAGGGAACTTAGGCAGTGAATAAGCAAGTGAGATTGTGTGCCTGTGGGTGATCATCACATAGTTCATCTCAAACCTCTCCTAAAAACAGGAATCTGTAAAACAAGCTTATACATTAGCTAACAATATTTTTTTTTTTAAATCATCGTTCCTTTTGGCACCACTCTCGTTTATTACATACATTTTACTTCTTTGAACTGTCTAATACGGAGTAATATTTAAAACGTTGACTTTGATCTTTAGTTTCATAGATCAAGTGATTAAGCATACGCAAGACAGTTTTTCCAATAGCATTGAACTGATGAATGATTCAATAAGCGTTGTAAAACTAATCCCCATTTCCAACCACAAGAGTTGGAATTGACATTGAAATGAAAGAGGGAGTGAGTTGAGTTACCTAGCGATTTCTCGGCCGATACCGCTGGTGGAGCCGGTGACGATACAGGTGAGATGATTGACTGGAGGGAGAGGCATAGGGTTCTCCAAGTGGCTTGCGGCTATCCTCTGGAACAGCAGCTCATACACCACGAACAACAACCCCCTCAGCCACTCTATCCATCCCAGCGCCTTCTTCTTCCTCGTAGACTGCGGCCTCACATTTTCGCTTCCACTACCCTCCTTTTTCTCCTTCGTCTCCGGCGCCATTCTCTTCTCTCTCTCTCTTCCCCCCGGAGTTCTACTGCGGCAGATTCCAGCTAGGCAGTTATAGGGCGATTTTCCTTTTATTTTCCTTTTTTTTTTAGCAAAAACGAAGAACCTTTCACTCACTATTCATCATAATGCAGTACAGATGAAGTGAAAAGAGGAAGAAAAAGACAGCCACCCTCTGCAGTTATACCTAGAAAAAGGATTCCCAGGGCAATCTTATACACTAGTCATTTAAGAAAATATATACAAATATTAAAAAAATAATCAAATAAATATTTATGGAGTAATTGGTTAGAAGAAGAGAATTAGTGAGAAATTGAATTATAGATTGGTGAGAAAATTAATACGACAATAAAGTAAGAATTTAAATTATCTAAAAACATAATAAGTGTGAATGAAAGTTATACCCTTCATTTATGTCCGTTTTTTCCACTAAGTTTTTTTGTACATTATGCTATAAAAGTTGTACTTTACAATATATTAGACAAAAATACCCCTACCGTTATAACTTCCGTTATCTTTTCCACTATTGTTACCATGCACATGCATCTACTATATATATTTTCTTATTTTCTTCAATAATAATAATAATAATAATAATAATATATACACATTATATATTTGAGTTATATGTTAGTTATTTCCAAAAATATAAATATAAAATTTTTAAAAATATTTTACATTATTATTATTATTATTATTTACAATAATTTAAATATCTAAAATCTAAAATCTAAATAAATTTAAAATTTTAATATAAAATATAAATATTGGACACATATTTTTTGCGCATCGCGCATAAGAAAAACTAGTATTGTTTGATAAGTATGA
>NXFB01000049.1:103526-117159 GCA_002525835.2 Ipomoea batatas
TGTTGTATGTGACTATGTGTTAAATTTAATCAAAGTGTCAACTTTATTGTTCCAATCAAGATTTGTCACTTTAAATAAAACTTAAATATATAGACCAATTTTATGCCAAAGACCTTGTGGTCAAGCAGCATAGTTGTGACATTTCCAAGTAAGATGTCACAGGTTTGATCCTTAGTTGAGGCATTATAGTATTTAAGAATATAGACCAATTTTATTGTTTGATATGACTTTTTAGAGTTTTTATTTTGTTTTTTTTCTTCACTTTTAGTCCATAACTATAAGATTAGTTTAACATTTAGTCACCGTCAATTAATATTTTATATTTGATCCACGACTTTTAAATCATTGCTACATTTGATCTTTTTGACATAATTTTTTGTCACTAATGACTTATTTTAAAGGGAAAAATAATCATTTTTCATTACTATTTCTTTAAACTTCTCGGGAAAGGAATTGTAAATGACAATTTTACCCTTCAAGATAAATCACTTGCTTGAGATTTGGTCATCAGTGGCTGAAAATTAGGTCGGAGGGACCAAATGTGACAATGAGTTAAAAGTCACAGGACCATACGTGAAAAAAGAAAATAATTAAAGACTAAATGTGAAAATGATCGCACAATCATTGGTCCAAAAGTGAACCAAAAAAAAAAAAAAAAATTCTTTTTTGAAAATGAGTTATTCCTTTGACCCCGACCCGTCCGAACCCGCCCGATGCTCAGCCCTAGTACAAATATATGTAGGGTCCATTTTCGATTGGGTTATATCAAAGTGAATTCGATCGGGTTCTTCATAGTGAGACGAAAAAATTGATAATATTGTTGTGTGTATGTTTTTTATGTTATCTAAAGATGATATGCGTTGGAGCATAGTGGAGTGGAGTGCAATGAGTACTCCTAGTGGATTTTATTATAATCATTAATATATATTGAGCTACATTCAACTTGTTGCATATACATTAAGATTTTACATTCATTTGGCACAACCCTAACAAAATTGGTCAAACAATCGATTTGGTAACCACAGTGTTAAAAACTTAATTGACTCCCCATTAGAGGTGTATATTGACCATCTAAATTTGAGTTGATTAATTAGTCATGGACAACCTCACAAAGAAAGCTTTACCCCGAAAGAACCTGTAAGCTTTCCCACAAATAAAAAATTTAACTTCATTTCATTCGATCATTTAGAGTGATTTATATTTTTATTTCACTTGGAATGATCAAATTAACACCTAAGCTATTTCACATCAACATAAATAGTAAGTTTTTTTTTAAACCAACATAAATAGTAACTTATTAACTCAAATGGGCAATATACACTACTGCAGAAAACACCTTCAACGTCGCCTAAATAACGTTGGTTTTTTGCAAAATCGACGTCAAATAATTATTTTAATTTACATTTTTTTTAAATGAAACGACGCCAGTTATATGCCATCGCAGGTTCACAAAAGCGAACCCGTTCGATGCACAAGTCTAGTCACAAGTTCGAATCCCAGTGAAGGCATTGACTCTTTGTGCTTTAGTAGTACTAAAAAAGTAATTTACATTTATGTCTTATTGAAGTGATTCTCAATAGTATCGAAAATCATTTTCAATAATATCAAATAAACCCATAAATTGTACCTTATACAATTTGGAATGGTTTCTAATATAATGATTGTATTTTGTACCTTATAGCCAGTATTATTAAAAATGTGAAATGCTTTCAAATGATATCAAATACAATCATGGATTGTCCTTGATATACAATGTGGAATGGTTTCAAATAATACTACATTATAAATGGTACTCTCTCTACCCCATTTTACATGTCTTATTTACTATTCATTGGTCAAGTCAACTATGTCTTCTTTACTTATTTTCTTTAGTATTTTTAAAATTATTTTTAAATTTAATTTTCTATGTTTAATAGCATTTTTAATGTAGTTTCTAAATATATAACCTTTATATACTAATACTAAACTTAACATTACGAAGAATTGAATTAAAAATAATTTTAATCAAGCCTATTTAATGGAGCCAGACACATAAAATGAGAGAGAGAGAGTGTATATATTATTTATCAATTATAGTTTGATATATGGAATTGTTTCATGGTTGTATTTGGTATTATTTGAAACAACTTCAAATTGTACAAGGTATTATTGGATATGATTTTCAATTGTATTAGGTAACATTGAAAACTTTTTTTTTTACTCATGTTTTTCGACTTCACCGAACTATATCGTAGATCTCATGAACTGATGAACCTGCCTCCTAAGTTTATGAGAAGGTAAATTGAGTTAATCTAATTTTAAGACTCAACATTAAACTATATACTTTTACGCATAAAGGTTCTATATATTCCAAACCCAAACCTCAATATTCGTGTCAAGAATAAAAACAATTTTAATATTACACAATGCTACCATGTTTTAGTCATCATTGATGGAGATCGGCAGATAGATGTTCCCTAAATTTAATAATGATCAGTTATAAAATATATTTCGTAATATTTAAATATCGTTAAACAAATAATATAATGACAATTTAAAAGAGTGTCCTAGATTTATAGGTGACATTCCACTTTTAGTCCTCTTTTATCAAAACATCCACATTTGGTCCTATTATTATTGTGGCATGACCATTTTTTGTCCTCCGTCAACAAAATTGTTGAAATGTCGTTAAATACAATGTTTTTTCAATCATTTTTATACAAAGTAAGTTGACCCCGCTATATTTTTATGTTTATTTTTTTGAAAAAATCTGTAATTGAAGATCGAAATGCCATTGTATTTAACGACATTTCAACAATTTTGTTCACGGAGGACCAAAAATGGTCATGCCACACTAATACTAGGATCAAATGTGGATGTTTTGATAAAATAGGACTAAAAGTGGAATGCCACCTATAAATCTAGGACAAAAAAATGAAATTAACTCCAATTTAAAAATACATTTCTTAAATAAGTTAAACTTTAAAGTAATAAAAATTAAATAGGTTATGAAATTATACAAAAATAATAAATTGTCAATAGACTTAACTAATCCATGTATGTAATACGTCAGCTCAGTGCCTCAGTGTTCCTAGGCATAAATAATCTACAAAATTGAAGTCCTAATTACCTTTTTAAGAGTTTGGGGACAATTTGCAGATTTTTTTTTTTACCAAATAGTTTATTATTAATTTAATTTTTAAATCTGCTCAATTGTATGTACGTATAGTAATATGAAGCAGCATAGGGTAAAGTGTTGTAGTATGGTCCACTATATAATTTGCATTATTGTATCGTGAATTCAATGAGAGAGTGAGATAAGTGTTCAATGAATAAGGAAAAGTGTAAAGAAGTGGCTGGGGTTTAGACTTTAGATGACATGATCCGATCCCTAGACTTTAGGAGTGAAAGTTATAGGGGAAATAATTGATGCAATCGTTATACCCTGCACCACGGTGCACATAGCAATGTGCACCACGTACGTAAAACGACGTCGTTTCGTTGTTAGTAGACGCGGACGCGAACGACTCAGGGAATTCATTATCTATAATACACATAATCATTACCTATAATACACAGAACGTTTGCCTAGAATACACAGAATGTTTGCCCAGAATACACAAAATATTGACACAAAATACACAGATGTTAGTGGACGCGAATGACCCAGGTAATTCATTATCTATAATACACATAATCATTATATAGAATACACATAAGGTTTGTCTAGAATACACAGAATGTTTGCCCATAATACACAGAATATTGATGCTCATAATACACAGAACTCATCCTCCTAACATTCGAATGCACAAACACATCACAACTTGTGTTAATAACATGAATACACATAATATTTACACAAAATACACAGAATTCATCCTCCTAAACATTCGAATGCACAAACACATGCATCACAACATGTGTTACTAACATGAAATCACAGCATGTGTTACTAACATGAATACACATAACGGTTGCCTATAATACACAGAACGGTTGCCTAGAATACACAGAATGATTGCCTGGAATACACAGAATATTAACATAAATACAGAGACGGGCCGAAACGGGAAACGTGATTTCCAAAAAAAACGAACGATTAGTTTACAATGCTCAAAACGACGTCGTTTAGGTACGTGCACATTGCTATGTGCACCGTGGTGCACAGTATAATTTGCCTAATTGATGAGGGCCACAAAGAGAAGTTATTATTTCAAGGGTAATTGAGTAAAAAATAATATGAGGCCTATTGGAATATATAGAGCTCTCCAGAGAGTGTCCAATAGCATGGTGAGTAGGACTAATCAATAATTCCACCACTAACTTCCAACATTTGCACAATTCAAGCGAAAAAGGCTATAGCCCATATATATGCACATGGTGGTGGTGGTGGTCGGTGGTGGTGGTGGGGTTCCACACGGCGGCGCTTCCATATTTACCAATCGCAGCATGCTACCTAGCTAGTTTGTACGTATCTTTATTAATTTCTTGGCTTGGAAGATCAATTTGATTAGGCAAACATTATTTTCAAGAGGTTATTATGATGGGACACACTTGAATGCCAAGCCAAGCAAGCATTCTACCACTATGCCACTTTTTCGTGTGTTAGTGTTAATATAACGTCACCAATTTAATGTATAATAATTAGATGATTCTCACATTCTAAATAAGTCAGAAAGGATAACTATATCATGGTAATCCTAGGCAAGATAACTAACAATACAAATTTATAATTCATTGGTCACGAGTTTGAATCTTAGCTAGCCCTTTTAATTTGAGTCGGTCAACTGTGGACAATATAGGCTCGTTTACCTCTTAGAGTCACAAGGCGGAATATACCTAATGTATAATTTCAGGTAGTGACTGTGGTTTCTCTCCTTAATCCAAAAAGGATAACAATATCAGCACAATTTTTTTATTCATGAAAAATATTTATAATGTATAAAAATTGTGTATTCTTAATGTGATTGATAAACCAGTAATCTTATCTCTATAATTATTCTTACCCTGCCCTTAAGCTTAAAGCCCATATGGTTGCCCTAGTTGGTTAAGAAAGGTAGCTAGATCACATAAGATTGCATAGAATAACAAGACAAAATACCCTACTTTTTTTTTTTTTTTCATTATATAGGATTCAACATTTATGAAAGGTTTTCTTGTATACAGATTAGATCTCTCAGGTGAGATATTTGCTTATGAGTCATCCATATACACGCCATACTGCAACGTTGTAACTCTTATTAGGAAAGATCAGAATTTGTGATGGTTATGCAATTGGGACACTACAACCCTAATGTGATCTCTTACCCCTAATATAATGTGTATGTTCAAGTATGTATAAGTATAACCCAAACGTACACTTATTCCCAATTTCCCACTTCATGTGATGTAACACTACAAAAAAATGCCGAAATAGCGACGGACAATTTCCGTCGCTAAACGGGCAAAATCCGCCGCTAAACATCATCCATCTTATAATCCCAACCACTATTCTAATCATCAGACCATTTAATTTATCTTTTATAGTTTCATGTATTCTTTCAATTATTTCCTCTTTTTTTTTTCTTGGAACGCTAAGCATTACGTACTCTAAGAAAATGATTAACCAATCAAATAATGAAACTTCACATGCATATTGTTTGATTAGAATTTAAGAGCATATACTCATAAAGGTGTATTGTTGATTCTTGTGAAATACGATTTCACTATCATTTTGATAAATAAAAAAAAAAAATTTAAACACAAATTCCATATATATCAAATCTAGCAATGACAAACAATCAATAAAAACATGAACTCAAGGGCATTCCACTTGGCAACTGTGCAAACACTATTCTTAGTGATTAAAAAGGATTAATAATGGGCAAGCTAAGCTAACAAATAAGTGATACCTATAAATTGTTTCTTATTATGCATAAGGCAACATCTCTTACTCTAAATGCCAATTCTTATGATTACCAGAAATATTTTTTGCTCATAAGATTTCACTTATATATAAACTAAAATGGTCACTGAAGGCACATATAGAATTAAATAAACTTGGAATGTAATTGAAATGAACATGAATTGAGAAAAATGTAAGGTCAATTTCATGTTATGTCAGCTTGTGCTTGATGGATTGCATAGCTTTGCATTCTAGCTAGATTTTATTTATGTGGGTGGGGGATAATGAGTTGAGATTAAGTACTTCTATCATTCAGAGCATGCCCTATCTATGCTAGGGCCCGTAATGTCTGACTACACCAAAAAAATGAAGGAAAGTAAAAACGTTATTTTCACTTGTTATAATACTCTTTATCTTTTAATTTAATAATATAATATTTAAATTTTATTTTTTAGAACAAATTTAAAATTTATTTATATTTTGCCATTTTTACCGTACCTGGATTAACAATGTTGTACTAAAAACGAATTCTATATCTCTAATCTCTAAAGTTTAATAAGAGCCAATGATTTTAGTCCTTAACTGGAATAAATAAATTGTATTAAGTATTTGTTTTATTTGTTATTCATGTTATACCTTTACATTTTCTTTACATTTTTACCTTCCCATTTTTCATTTTGACATTTTCTTTCACATTATTAGTCCTTAATTGGATTAAAAAAATGTTGTTAATGGCTAAATGGCATTAAGTGCATTTCTTAGGTGCTTCTTGTAATGTACATTTATATCTCTTTATCAATTCTACCCTTAATATTTTTCTTTTTGTCAATTTTACACTTACTATGTAAATTTAAAAAATTTGTTAATGATTAAATCGCATTAAGTGCATTTCTTTGGTGCTTCTTGTAATGTACATTTATACCTTTTTATCAATTTTACCCTTAATATTTTTATTCTGGTCAATTTTACACTTACTATGTAAAGTGTGTGTGTGTGTATATAGATCCTCGATTAAACGCGGCGAGGGCTTCCTCTGCAGTCTGTGCAGATTGCACAATTAGGTATGCATAAATGCACCACATAGTGTTAGGAAACACAAAACAAACAAATGAACCAATGCACCACAAAATGCACCGGTATCATACTTCCAAAAAAAATGCATCATACCTCATCACTGTGCCTAATGGCGCATTTTGTGGTGATGCATACCCAATGGTGCGTTTTTTGATGCATTGGTGCATTTTTTGTTGTGCATTTCCTAGCACTATTGGTGCTTTTTTGCATAACTAATGGTGCGGTCGTACGTTCAGACATGACAGTATTTGAGAACACACACATATATTTATTTATTTATTTATAGACACACACAGTCAAATGGTAAAAGTAGAGAATGACTTTAATGATTTATATTATTTTTGTAGTATTTTATTTGATTTTCCTTTTCTTGTTTATTTTAAAATATTGTCTATATTACTCTATTAAGTTAAACACTACTATTTTTATTTTTATTTTTTCAATTAATTTTTAACTTTACATAAAGGTTACCTATGTTTAGTCGAATATGCATGTCCGCTTTACATCCCTAGGTGATAGGTTTTGTCAAAAAGTAGGGCAAAGAAATAGAGGAATAAAAGAACCTTATATTTACTCTTCTCTTAAATTGTGTCAAACACATAAAAATTATAATTAGAGACGGATGATATAATTTGAATTTGCGTATTTTAGTTAAACGTATTTATTTTGTTTTTGGCTTATTAATTATAGTAGCATTTTATTTTTCGGTTCATGAATTTGATTTAGTTCTTAATTTACATATTTCACTTCCCGTCTAAAATGTCCTTAAATACAGTAGGGTATGGTAAGATTTTGTGAAATTTTCAAAAAGAGAAGGGGTTTTGTGAAATTTTCAAAAAGAGAATTTTGGGTATATAGATTAAAACTTAAATGTTTTTAAAAATTAACTCTAGTGGCACGAAGTGACTTTCGCATATGGGAGGTCATGAGTTTGAATCTCGCGGGGGCGGTATTAACTCTTTGTGCTTCAGTAGGTTGAGAAAGTAGTTATGAATGGATACTACATTATAACATTGTCAGTGGTACTAAAAAAAATTAAGAATTGAAAATTAAAAATGAAACAAACAAATTATTCCTTTAAAAAAATGAAACTAATTAAAGTGAAAATTTCATTATAATTGAATGATCAAAAGTGAAATAAATTCTCACATAAATTTGTCAAAGATCTTGTAGTCTAGCGGCATAACTTTGACTCTTCCAAATGGAACGTATCCAGTAGAAGCATGGTTTCTTTGTTCTTAAATAGACAAATACTACAATGTAGTAGAGTTAGGAGTATCAACAAACAAATTCTCACATACACTTTCTTAGTGATAAGGAGACATCCAAATTTGATTAAAAGGGACTTAACTATGTATGTGTTGAAGTATTATCAATATAAGAAAATGACACGTTAAATAATAGTGCATGGGTACCCAACAACTCTAGCTAATTTCAATATCATAACCACAATCGAAGGTATGCAATCAATTAACAAATGCATGCACAGAAGAATAATGATGAAGATAGCCAAAGGATTGAGTTAGAAGTGGCAAAATCACATGGCCGGGCCATATCATAAGAACTACCATGATTTGCAGGGGAGCTTCCTAACCATTTTCAATCCATTATCATCAAAAGAAAATACCCCACACAACAATAACACCACCAACAACAAACATAATAATAAGGCGCAAATAATTGAACAATGTGCTATTTCTCAACTAAAAATTTAACCTAATAATTAGATTACATATTTATTATTTGTATATATTATGTTCAATAATAGTTGACATCATGGTTGTAGTAGGCGCTAATCAGGCGGTAGACTAGCGTCTAGGCGGCGACCTATAAAAAAAAGTGCATGTTTATGGGTGTATGTCATATATATGTGTGTGTCTGTGTATGTGTGTTACTTCTCTTATTTATATAAATAAATAAATTTAAATATAATAAAAAATTAATAAGGCCGACTCGCTAATTCTATTAGGTAAATTCACAAGGCGCCTAGGCTAGGGGTTAGCTTGAGTCAGTTTGAGCACTCAAAGAATAGAGAACAAGGTTTTGAAAACAAGTTAAGCCATGCGCGCGAAAGAGAACATCTATACTATACAATTCAATACATCTTAAAATGACTCTTGTATATATAGTGGTGCAAATCCACTTTCCAAATCAATGTGGGACAAAGGCTACTTTAAAGCCTTCCCACCTTCATTTTCTAACTCAAATGGGTCTACTTTGACAATCAATTTTTCATTCACCCATTATTCGTCTTGAACGTACAATATATCAATCTCTTCGTCTAACTACAAAGAACTCGAATCTATTTTGATCCAACCGAAATCAAAAGTGGACCCCACATACATTTGTACCAAAAAAATAGCCACTTTTAATGTCATTTTATGATAATTGTACCGGATAGCATCAATATGCTAATGCAAACAACATCTAATACAACTTGCTACACCTGTGTAATTATACTAGATATAAAATATAACTCTATTGATATTATTTGAAGTTACGTTGTATAAATTCCAATAATATGACATGTTACCTCAAGTCCCCAAATTAATGACTTTTTTTTTTATTTCTATTTTTATTTGTATGGTATGTTTAGTTCAAGTTATAACGTTTTGAATTTATATTTGCAAGAATCTAAAATTACTAAAAATTTTAGTTGAAATGAGATTTTTGAAGATGTGACAAAAACAAAAATGAACTACAAAACCATCTATGCCAATCTTAAAAAGAGTAACACATTCTCATCAAGAATCAAATAAGGACCAATCAACCTTCAAGAGTAACCATCTCTACCAATCTTCAACTTGCTATGCTGGAAATCTGGAATACTTCAAGTAATCGATTAATGAACATTTAGGGTGTGTTTGGTTGGTGGGTTTAGGCATAAAGAATGAGTATGAAAGTGATTGTTAGTGTTTGGTTGATAGGTTTTGAGAATGCTACTATATGTTTGAAATACCTCATTAATGAGAAAACCCATACTCTTATTGAATAAGGGTTTCATTTCCCTTCCTCCTTTCTTCCCCAACTATTAATAACCATTCTCGTTCCACCCAACTACGAAACATGCTAAATACTTTCACCAAAACTCATTACGCTTACCAAAGTATTTGATTCCCATTCCAATTCTGATTCCCATGTGCGAACCAAACGCACCCTTAATATTGTTTCCAGTGATAAGGCGGGTTCAAATCCTGGTTCAATGAGAAATTGAGGAGTCATTGAGACTTTGATTAATTAGTAGTGGTGAATATCTCTTATGCACAGAAGTTTACAAAATTTTCGATGAATATAATATGCAGACATCCTAAGATAATAAGCATCAGATCAACAATGCCCTCTTAACTCTTGTGCTGCATAGATATATCTGATGTTCAAAATTATGCAATTACAGATAGAAAATTCAATAGAAATTAGCATATTTTATACTCTCTTTGTCTCATTTTATCTGTTTTACTATTATTCTTTGGTCAAACCAACTCTTTCTTCTTTTCTTATTTCTAGTAGCATTTTTTTTTAACTCTTGTATTTTGGCGTTCTTTTAATGTTTAATGAAGTTTGTTTTTTTTTGGTTTTCAAAAAAAAAATGAAGTTTGATTTTCAAAAAAAAAATAGCATTTTTTTTATAATTTTTAAATTTAATTTTTTGTATTTAATAGTAATTTTAATGTAGCTTCTAAATATATAAATTTTACATACTAATTCAATTCTAAACTTAATATTATGAAAAATTAAATTGTAATTAACTTTAGTCAATCTTCGTTAACCGAACTCGACATATAAAATGGACGGAAGGAGTATCTAATAATAATCAATGTTGATATGGATTAGATTGACTGCTAATACACTCCGTCACTCATGATATGGATTGGATTGAAAACAATGCATATACTATACTCTGACAAAAAAAACTACTTAGATTCCAAAAATTTACTCCCAACTTTTACTTCTACTAAGTGTTCAAATTTTATTAAAAGATCATAAATGAAAATGAATGAATAAAAATCATGATTCACCCCCTTATTTTAAGCAATCAAAACATTACACATCATAAGAAGTAAACAAATATGAGTAACAAATGGGAGTGCATATAGAATTATTTCTGCACTGACCATCTCATGAACAGTAAACTGGAACACATACTTTGTACTTGTATTTCATGATATGATGTGTTTGTCGGGCATTCTTTTTTTTTTTTTTTCCTTTTAATTTGTCGGTCTATTTGCTTAATTTAACATAAAAAGTAACAGACGTGCAAAATAATTTTCTTTAAAAAAAACTTATGATTAAATAATAAGAAAAATGTTCAAATTAGCTATCGAACTACACGTAAAAGTAAAAATAAAATTGGGTTATACTGTTTTCAAAAAAAAGAAAAATTGGGTTATACAACTCAAAAAAGTGCAATTAGATCCTTCAATTATCAAAAATTATGCAATTCGACAAAATCTAATATATTCCTCATATCATCGCTGACATGATAGTCATCTTATTCAAAAAGTATTATTTTTAAATTTATTTTAATAATTTCAAATAAAATGAAATTAAAAAAAAAAATCTCTCCCGGTCTTCCTCTCTGGCCGGATATTAAGACATGGATAGGGTGACTTTTTTTTTTTTTTTGAGAGTAGAAACTTAATTCATTATATCGGAATTCAAAACGTCAACAAGGAACTCAGGTGGAGAGTACAGCCACTCCCCGCAACCTGTCACAGAACCGGCTTCCCGTGCAATAGCATGGGCCGCGCGATTCGCAGATCACCTAACACAAGAGAAACATACACCATGAATCTGAGATGCAGTTTCTTTTACATTGCCAATAATAAGACCAAAAGAAGAATTAACAGGTTCAGACATTAAAGCATAATAAACAAGTTGGGCATCCATTTCCACGTCCACATCCCCTACGTCCAGCTCCTTTACCCAACTTAGTGCCTCACAGATAGTTGCCGCCTCAGCTTCCTTTACAGAGTAAGACCCAGCAGTAGCCTTAGATTTTGCTGCAATAAAATTACCATACTCATCACGTAAAATCCACCCCATACCCATAATATTATTAGACCCATTCATAGCTACGTCCGTATTAATTTTGAACCTACCATGAGCTGGAGGTTTCCAAGAATCTGTAATACCATAGGGTGACTTTTTTTAAAACTTCATTTCATTTAAAATTATTAAAATAAATTAAAAATAATTATATTTTTAAATAGGATGATCAACACGTTAGCGATGGCATGAGAAACATGTAAAATTGAGTAGAATTACATAATTTTAGATAGTTGAGCTAGAAGCCAAATTGCATATTTTTGAGTTTGAGGACCTAATTGTACTTTTGTGTGTTGTTTGTTAGCTAATTTGAATTTTTTCTAAAATAATATGGTATCAATACTTTCAGTCTCTCACCTTCATAAAGGTTTTTTTTTTAATTTATTAATTTATTTTTTTAATGCATGCACTTGCTACGAGTATGAACCACTCACCATTATTGTCTGGTATCTGGAATTAAAAACTACTCCGTACTATATATAGTCAACTGGATTGGAGATGGTGAAGCTTTGAGAAATTGTATGTTTGTATATACAATTATACGTAAGAGTTACAGAAGCATATATAAGGGAGTGATCCCATGTACAAAGAGTCCTATACAAATATATAAGGTAACTAAAGTCCATAAGGAAGGATATCACTAATATAAGGAAATATATCACTAATACACCCCCTCAAGCAGACGGTGGGCAAGGAACAACGCCTAGCTTGACACGTAACTCAGCAAAGCGAGGACCGGGAAGAGACTTAGTAAAGATATCAGCCACCTGATCCTTAGTAGAGAGAAAATTCACCTTGAGGTCACCAGCAGCAACACGCTCACGGACAAAGTGGTAATCGATCTTCACGTGCTTCGTCCGAGCATGGAAAACAGGATTGGCGCAGAGATAAGTTGCACCAAGGTTGTCACACCAGAGAACAGGAGTAGAATTGAGAGAAAGCCCGAGCTCGCGGAGCAATGACTGAATCCAAACAACCTCAGCCTCAACATCAGCCAAGGCCTTGTATTCTACCTCTGTGGATGAACGGGCAATAGTACGCTGCTTCCGAGACACCCAGGAAACAAGACTAGAACCGAGAAAAATGGCGAAGCCAGCAATAGATCTCCTATCAATCTGACAGCCAGCCCAATCCGAGTCAGAAAAGGCATGAACAGTGGGGGCTAACGAACTCGCCAGACGCAAACCAAGATCTAAGGAACCCTTAACATAACGCAGGACTCGCTTCAGAGCGGACCAGTGCTGTTCAGTCGGACTGTGCATGAATTGACACAACCGATTTACAGCAAACGAAAGATCAGGGCGAGTAACCAGCATATACATCAAAGAGCCAACCAACTGCCTGTAGGGCGTAGGATCATCCAAAAAAGAAATATCATCATAACTGCCAACCAGAGACAAAGACATGGGTGTAGCTAACGGCTTGCAGGACTCCATACCCACCTTGCGCAGAACCTCAAGCATATACTGACGCTGAGACAAAAGAACATCGGAACCAGTGTAAATAACCTCGACACCAAGAAAGAACCGAGGCTTCCCAAGATCCCGAACCTTAAATTCAGAGGATAACTGAGCCACTAGTTTGTCAACCAACACAGAACAACTGCCTAATAGCAAAATGTCATCAACGTAAACAAGAATATAAGCA
>NXFB01000049.1:137088-151229 GCA_002525835.2 Ipomoea batatas
GTGTATTGTATGGGGTCAACAAAGCCGGTATACAATTCAACCATGGACTACTACGACCGCCAATAATGTATGGAATAAAGAGTTTAAGGTTTAACATAGAAAATGCGATTCAAATGTATGGAAATGTCGTGCCACGTTCCTAAGCTCTTCGCCGTATATGCTTTGATTTTGGTACGAGAAATGAGTTCAAGTGTAGAAATGGGTGAAGAAGTTTGACCATTGACATATGAGTATGTAGTTATGGAAATAGTGGAAATTTTACTTGTTAAGGTCAAATATTTTTTAAAATCCACTATTGACAGTTAAATTAAAAAATTTGTGTTTAGACTTGTCCAAAAATTACCCCAACATATAGCTCATTAGGGTGAGCTGCACTGAGCCCTATGCTTGAAGGGGTCTCTAAGCATCCACTATAGTGTGAGTTTTTTTTTATATATATACATTTATTTATAAATAATTTAGACCAGGAATGAGAGAAATGAGAGAGAAGTAACTAAAAAAAAAAAAGCAGTTAGGGTTGCTGCTAGTTCCAACCGACACACTCATTAGGAGTTGCTGATGTACTAGTTCGACGTGCACTAACTAGCTGGTTCTTTTTTTTAATATATAGTAGAACCCCAAAAAAACTTGTGGTTAGCATAGCATATTTGATTTTCTTTCTCACACCCTCTCTCCTCTCCATCTCACCCAAAATACCAGAAAAATTCACAATAAACCCCTATCAAGATTGCTCTAAGTAAGTTTGTCAAGAGTATTTTTTTTAGTCAACAAATCATATATTAGTGCTACATATACTTTAACTTAATGTATTAAGAGTTTTTAAGGCGTAGCCTCTACTAGTTATCCAACCAAAAAAAATGTATTCAGATTTTTTTTTTTCACTATGTCTCAAACCTATAAAATTATATGATCGATTTAAGGTGTGAGACATTACACTTTTTTTCACAATTTTTTTTGAACAAGGTATGAAACATTTGTTGACTCTACATCTTATTTTTCTCTTCTCTCTATAGTATCTTTTTACTTGAAAAAGTTTTCTTTTTAAAATTACTTTCATCTCTATTTGCTAATTTAGTTTATATCTATCCGCATGAACAGTTCAATTGGTCACCGAAATAATGTTTAGGAGCATAGTATAGTTTATATAGTTCTAACATTCCAAGAATGAATAAACATGTAATAAACACCAATATCATACATGAGGTGTAGCCGACCAGGCTACATAATTAAATCAAAAGTTGAGTGTTTTGGAAGTAGCTAGTGTTGCTTGCAGAAATTAAAAATATTGTGAAAGTTGAACGTAGACGCTGATGTCACACAAAAGTGGATTTCATCTAGAAGGCCCGACAACCAAAATATATTCAACCCGAATTCATGCCCGTCTTTAAGCGATTAGTCCATTTTGGTTGCCCGTCCGCACGTGTCTTCTCGCTAATCCCATGGCTAGCTAGCTGCCTCCATTTCTTTAATCAAGTTTGTACTGCATCTTAAGATTTCCTTAATACCCACAAAATCTTGTTTAATTCTAAATTATTTTTTAATATGCACTAATACTTGCTTCCAAATCAGCTAATATCTACCAAGAAACTATTGGAAAGCAAAATACTTCCTAGGCATATACTGCAAAATACGGAGTCAAGTTAGTCAAATAATTGATTTTGCAATTATAATATTTTAAATTTAATTTTTTATGAAAGTTATTTATTGGTCATTTCAATTTGAGTAAGATAACTACTTATAATGCACATTCAGACATTAATAGGAGGCTTTATCATAAATCAAAGAAAGAATAAATAAATGAATACATAAAGATGCATGTGCAACACATAAAGTGTCTAATGGATGCGTTGCAAAATGTATTTGATGAAGTGACACGTCTGATAGGTGCATTACAAATACATTTAATGAAGAAGTGATGCGTCTAACAGACGTGTTGTAAATATACTTAATAAAGTGATACATGATAAATAATAAAATGAAATATTATTAAAATGTTGGTTGGTCCTACAAATAAATAATTTGGTTGAATGATTGAAGAAAGTGGGCCTAAAAATATAGAATAGTCTAACAAAAGTTAAAATGTTTCATATTCAACTACAAGGATTTGACCATTTTATGAATTAATTAAAGATTTTGAGTACAATAATATCACCTGAAATCATGTTAGGTCATAGTAAAATCAAGATTCCATATAGCTTATCATTTTTTTTTGGTGGGGGAAGGGATCCGAAGATCCCAGAAAGCTAGTGTCGTCTACATGAGGCTATCCCTTGAGCATCCCTAGCTAGAAGAGTACTCAGGCCGTCAGGGGGTTGATCAAGCAAAGTCGTGCCCCAAGCTGATTGTTGCCCGAGGTTTGCGAGGAAGTCGGCACATTGATTCCCTTCTCGTAGAATATGTAGAAGTCTAAAATCCTGGAAGTGCCGTATAAGAGCCTTACAGTCCGCGATTAAAGTGGAATCCAGATTACTACCATCTGCGTTGTTATCTATGACGTTCACCAAGGCCTCAGAATCAGACTCCGCAATGACATGGGTGAAGCCACGCTGGATTGCAACGATCAAGCCCTCTCGAAGACCCCAGACTTCAGCTCCGAAGCTAGAGGTGTGACCAATATTCACCGTGAAGCCAACGATCCACATCCCTCTATAGTCCCGAATTAAACCACCAGCGCTGGCTAGGCCTGTGGAAGATTTCCTTGCTCCGTCTGAGTTCATCTTAACATAATTCGCATGTGGGGGAGACCAAAGGACCCAAGTTTGCCGTGCGTGTAAAGGGCCCGTGTGTTTGAGGAGAATTCTGTGGACCTCCTGTTCTTCCCTCTTCGTCTTGCGAATAATATCATGCGCCAAGTCGTGAGTACCATTGAAGACAAGGTTGTTGCGAGATTTCCACATGTTCCATAAGAGATAGGGAAAGGTCGTGTGCCATCTGTTTCCATCAGCTGTAGTGACCATCGTGCACGCCTTCTTCATCCAGTCAATGAGAGGAAGGTGGAAACTTGTCATGAAACACTCCGGTGCTGAAGCCGCCTCCCAGCATTCTTTTGCAAAGTCGCATTGTCGAAGGAGGTGATCAGTGGATTCTTCTTGTGCTCCGCATCTAGGACATTCTGCATTTGGAGTTAGACCACGTCGGAAGCGTTCGGCATTTGTAAGGAGGCCGTTTACCGCCACTTTCCATATGAATAATCTAACTCTTTCGACACCAGTGATCTTCCAAACCCAAGAATGCGTATCCTCCGCTTCGACGTACCCTGAAATAAAGGAAAAGGCCGAAGCAACCGAAACTGAACCAGAATTTGAAAAGGGCCAAGTTAGCTGATCTACCTGATTAAGAGACGTTGGTAGAGCGATTGCCCGAATTTTGTCCACTAAGTCGGGAGACAGGACATTGTTCAGGGCTTGGGTGTTCCAGGTATTCCTGGGAGTGATGAATTGATCCACTGTAATACTGTCGGGAGTGGAGGCACCACCATTTGGAACGGCATCTGCTAGAGGTCGGTCACCCACCCACCAATCTCTCCAGAAATTAATAGATTTACCGTTAGTCACTCGCCACTTTAGCCCTTTAGTGAGGATGTCTCTGCCTTTTAAGATACTTCGCCACCCCCACGAAGCGTTCGAACAAGTTGTGAGATGTAGAAAGTCACCTTGTTTGACATATTTATCCTTCATAGCTTGTACCCAGAGCTTATCTTGATTAGACCACAACTGCCACGCCATTTTAGTGAGGAAGGCCATGTTGAAGTCCCGGGCTTTTCTAAGACCCAAACCACCAACCTCCCGAGGTCTGCAGACGTCAGACCAGTTGACCGTATGTATCTTTCTTGCGTTGTCATCATGTCCCCACAAAAAATTCCTGCAAAGTCTATCAATGTCAGAACACGTGCTTACCGGGAAGGCAAGCGACTGCATGGAATAAGTCGGGACCGACGCTAGCGAGGATTGCACAAGGATTCTCCTTCCCGCCATGCTGAGGGCGCTGGCTTTCCAAGCTGCAAGCTTTTTGCGCATTTTATCCACCACATAAGAGAAGGTGTGGCGCGAAACACGCCTTTGAAGAATAGGCATTCCCAGGTAGTGCCCTGTGGTAGCTGCAATGGGAATATTTAAGATATCCTTGATACGGCTTCTGAGACCTGCATTTAGGTTCGGGGAACAGAAGGTAGTGGACTTTGCCAAGTTAACAATGAGGCCCGAGGCTGCGCTAAAGTTATTGAGACATTCAACCATGGTCGTGGCCTGTTTTTCTGACGCTTCTCCGAAGAGCATGAGATCATCTGCAAAGAAAAGGTGAGAAATGCCAATACCACCCCTACAAATTCTAATCGGTTTCCAAGTACCCGTTGACACTTTGTTGTGAATATCATAAGCAAGTCTTTCCATCACCAAATTAAACAGATAAGGTGCAAGAGGGTCACCTTGGCGGAGGCCACGACCCGGTTTAAAGGCTGGAAGGCGCCCCCCGTTCCACAGAATGGAAAGGTCACTTTCGCGAAGAGAGAAGAGAAGAAGATCAATGATACTTCTCGGAAAACCGAATCTAACTAAAGTGTCCTCAAGAAATGACCAAGAGACACTATCATAAGCTTTATGAAGGTCCACCTTGACAATCATAAAGCCTTTTTTACCTTTTTTAGAGGACATGGTATGAATCACCTCTTGTGTAAGGATGACATTGTCCATTGTTGAACGACCTGGTAGAAAGCTATTCTGGTGAGGTCCTATAAGTTTACACATGATAGGCCGCAATCTATTAACCAGGACCTTAGAAATGGTTTTAAACGCAACGTTCAGAAGGGTGATAGGTCTAAAGTCAGCTGCCGTCTCGGGAACCTCCTTTTTTGGGATGAGGGTCATGAAGGCCTTCAGAAGAGAGGTCTCAACCATGCCACTAACCAAGGCCTGATTTACCATTCTTGTCAACGAGGGGCCCACCTCACTCCAGAAGTGCTGATAGAAGATCGCTGGAATCCCATCAGGTCCTGGACTCCCATATTTCTTCATACCAAATACTGCCTTTCTTACTTCATCCAGGGATGCCTGTCGGCACAGGCCCCCTGCCTGAGTAGATGATATGGTGTGACTTTCTGCCACAGGGGTTAGGACAGCCGCATCACTTGTATCTACCCTGCAAAAAAGGGAAGTAAAAAAGTCAGTAATGTGAGAGGACAAGGAAGAGTGATTGTCCGTCCAAGATCCATTAATCTTGAGGAATCTGATCCTATTTTTATTCCCTCTGATCACTGCAGCGTTCTGATAGAATCTCGTGTTACGGTCGCCATCTTTGATCCAATCCACCCTAGATTTCTGGAACCAAAACGCTTCCTCCTGGTCTAGCACTTCATTGAGATCATTAATGAGGAGCCTTTCCCGTGTCTGGAGGTCGCGAGACACTATGAAATCGTTCCTGTTTTGAACGTTCTAGATAGCCGTTATAAGTTTCTGTTTTCTTTTGAAGATATTACCAAAATCATTGCGGTTCCAAAGCAGGCTTTTGTGTGTCACCGTAGAGATGAGGTCTGTGAAGGACTGGGTGGAGTCGCTTGCGGCCTCTTTCCAAATGAGATTATAGTCATCTCTATTGAGCCAAGCCGCCTCAAATCTGATGGGTCTCAAGTCCCTGTTCGGAGGTTGGCCCGCTTCTTCTATAAACAAGATTGGATTATGGTCGGAATAGAGGCGAGGTAAGACAAGCACTTTAGCTTCGGGGAAAGCTATTTGAGCTTCAATGTTCCAAAAGAGTCTATCCAGTCTCCTCATTTGAATCACTCTGTTACCTGCCAATCTATGCCAAGTAAATTTAGGACCTGAAGCTCCTGGATCCAAGAGGTTACAGTCCCCGAAGGCTTCAGAAAAACGTTGGAATTGATTGGCGTTGGAGTTGACGCTCCCCCACTGTTCATCGATTCCTGCAATATCATTAAAATCCCCTAACACGAGCCAGGGGATTTGGATGGAACCCGAAAGGGATTTACAATGGTCCCAAAACCTGCACTTAGCCAAAAGGTTAGGTCTAACGTACGCGAAGGTAATGAAACAATTCTTAGACGGCCGATTCACTCTGGTATGAATGGCTTGAGAATTGTGACTAACAATCTCAAGGTCAATATGACCCTGTTTCCAAAACAGAAGAAGACCACCCGCAAACCCAATAGGGTTAACCAGAAAATGGTTATTGAACCCTAAAGTATAAGCCAAGTTAATCATCTTATCCGCCTTTGCGGACTTAATTTCTAATAAACATAAAGCATCCACTTTGGACGTACTCAGAAGCTGTTTAACATGCTTCCTGACACGTCCGTTAACAATGCCCCTACAGTTCCAGGTTATGATCTTCATGACAAACCAGCGGGAACATGGGAGGTTTGGTCACCGCCCTCTCCAGGCGTGGAACAAGACGGGGAACCCGTATTAACAAAGGTAGAAGAAGTACCTTCCATACTAGAAGATGGTGGATGAGCACCACCAAACTGGAACACACCTTGGGGATTCGACTGACTCCCCGAGCCAGAGAACATCAAGTTCGAATGAGGATTGTCATGGCTCGGGCCGTGACCTCTTCCCAACCCTCTCCCTCGCCCTCGGGCTGCGGCGGGGCGTCCCCCTCGGGACCGAGTGCTGTGAGTGGGAGGGTTCGCTGAGGAAGTAGTGATAGAAGCCGGGGGTGGAGTACGAGACTGCGGTGGCGCGGGAGGGGGATTGCTGGAAGGAGTAGAATTCTTACCTTTGGAGGTTTGTCGTGGAGTTGATTTGGATTTGTTCTTATCGGTGTGTTGTCTGTGAATGGTCGGTACGGAATCTTCATGAATGTCAGCTAGTAAACTATACTGATTACCACGACTAGCCGTAGGGACGTTGGAGTCTTTTCTGGAATGCCGTGTGTTCTTCACCGTATCCCCCGGCTTGGATTTCTTCGTGACGAGCATCCATGTACCAAAGCGTCTCTTCTCCTGAACTTGCGGTGGAGGAGTCGGGGTCTGAGCTTGCTGGTTATTCGACGTTTCCGAGATAGGTTTGGAGTTCAAGTCGACGATTGGAACTTCAGTTTCCGCCGTCCTATTCTCCTGGCACGCCTGTTCACGGTGGCCGACGACACCGCAGTGGAAGCAGACAACATGCAGCCCTTCGTATTCCACTTGTTGAACCTCGTTATCAAGCACCACCTCCGAGACAAGCGATTTGTTCAGATCGATTTCCACCGCAGCTCTGGCAAACCTCCCTTTCGTTGCCACCACCGTTGTTCTGTCCAATTTTAATGGCTTGCCCACGTTTTCCAGAATTGCTCGAATGGTGTCGTCACGAAAGTATTCCATAGGTAGTTCGGGCAGTCTGACCCACACCGCCATCTTCGAGAACCTAGCCTTATGGGGGCGAAAACCTGGCTCCCATCTCTGCGTGACAATGTAGTTATCGAAGAGCTTCCACGGGCCGTCGAGGAGCACATGGAGGTAATCAACCTTGTTATCAAGGCGAGCCACGAAACACCCATGTCCGATATCGATTAGAGTCATCTTCCCTTGAAGGTTCCACATCCTGGGAAGCCGCTGATTGAGAACATTAACATGAATGTTTTTACCAAGGTATTTGATAATTATGGACATCTTCCAAGCGTTGCATAGCTCTCTGCGTAACTCTTTGGAGAAGGAGACGCGTGGACGTCCATCTGCCATATCCACCACATCTGGTTCAGTGTCAGAGGCAACATCAAAGTCTTCAAAAGCCCATTCGTTGTTGTCTATACGTGAGGTTTCGCCGCTAGGAGCGTTGGAGAAAGAAGATACAGCATCTGCGAAAGAGCGCTTGGAGGTTCTGATCTTCTTTGTCGAGTGAGCATGAGGATCCCCATCTTCCATCGGTGTATCTGGGGGGTCACCACCAGGGCCGGACGGCGCTTGCGCCATCGGTAAACACCACCTGCCGCCGCAACGGCTAGGGTGGAGAGGAGGAACTTACCAAACTTAGAGTGAACGTACGCTCCATATAGCTTATCATGAGATTATGGAAAAAAAAATCCCCTTTCCCAAACATGTTGGACCCTAACTCCCGAGCCCCGAGACCGCCATTATCTTGTGGGTAGGGTTGACCACGGTTCAGTTTGAACCATTCAATTCGAATCAAACCATTTATTGTAGGAAGTGTAGTAAAACCTAAAAGTTTCGATTTCGCTTCCAAACTGGGAAAAAATAATATTAAAAAAAAAAACAAACAAATTAACATGTTTTGGCTTCTTGCAATCTTTCCATCAATTTCATTCAATGAATAAAATATTTCCCTCATTTTTGTTAAGAGTGGCAACTTGGTAAATTGTTTGTCACATGGGCGGCTATACTAAATTGTTTGTCACATGGGATGGGAAGATTATATTATCAAAGGAGTTAATTAATACCAGTCGAGGTTCCTTAACTATTACGATTTACTTAAAAAGGTTATATGTTTAATTTTTTTTTCTTAATTTAGTCCCATAACTACTAAAACGTTATCTTGTTAGGTCCTTTGTTTGATTTTTCATTAATTGTCTTTCAAAGGCAGGGACAAAGTAATCTTTTCAAGCTTTGAGGCATTGAATCAGTTATGTTAAGGTCAAAATATATAGAAGTTAAAATCCCCAAATCCATAGTCAATGGCATCATTTCCATCTGAACAAAGAATATGTCCACCTAGCTAGTCAGCTCTCCGACGATCAACATCGCCTCTTTATGTTCTCACCCTCCCAACTCTGCCGATTCTCCACCTCACCGTTGGCGCAATCACCTCCCCCCCCCTGCATTCACTGCCACTGCAAACCTTTGCAATAATCCAAAAGGCGACAACTCGTCTACTTTTTTAAGGTGAGTTTCTGGGATTTCACCACCCCCGTTTTTTCTCTCAATGTATATTCCTATTATTCTCTATCTGTTTCCTTCGCTGACTGGACAACACCGACCCCCACTACCGTTACTGTCATTCCATCATCTTTTGTCGATCATCGGCGACCTAAGTTTCTCTTTGGAGGCAACTATTCAATTTTCTCGAATTCATTATTTAGCTTAGTGTATTTTTTATTTTAAATGACTTGCTGCAAAGCAAAGATGGCTACATGGGATAGTGTTTGTGGAGTTGATACAATTATTAGGTAAAACAAAGTTTGGACTTGAAGTATACCAATCAAAATCCTCAAAATTGTATTGTATATGCATTCTTGTTAATCATGAAATGCAATAATGTTGCATTCCAAATTCATTGCTATAGGACCAAAAAAAACCAGAAAAAACTTATAACCACTAAGGCAAATCCATAGCATCAGGTCCACATAAATTAACTCATAGATGGTCTTACTGCTCAAAGTGCAATTAACATTTATTAAGTTGAATGCTTTGCAGCCTAAGCTTTAAATCCAACATATGCATTAGGTATCGACCCTCAACTTACGCAGGTTAAACAATTACATATTATTAAAAACTAAAATATTCATTGTACATGCAATTAATAGTGTCTTAAACCTTATGCAAGAACTCTTAGCAACCATGGAGATGGAGATGGAGGTCTTCGATGCTTCACGAAAAGTACAACTACAAATTTAGGGATTTCACTATGCATTTTAGAGCTCGAATCTTCAAATGTATACATAGGCGGACAACTAACGGTAAGACCTAACAGGTAACGTTTTAGTATTTAGGGGCCTAAATCGAGCAAAAAATTAAATAGATGACATTTTTAAGTAAATTGCAATAGTCAAGAGACCCGAGTTGGTATTAACTCATTATCAAAGGCTTAGCTTGACCAAATAATTTAACTAAATTAAAGTAGCTTTAATATAGTACTGCCTTTATTATTGTTTTATGTGTTTTTAATTATCTCTTTTTACCCTGCTGCATGCTAAGAATACAAATGAAAAATAATACTACATATATGTAGTGTAAGATAATTACTTTTAGGGTACAAAAAATAGTCGCCCAAAAAATTGTTAAATTTAGACTACTTTAAATATAGAAAATAATTTATAAAAATATTTTTAAAAATATTCGAATCGACGGTTTAAACCAGAACAACCGATTTGCTATTTTCTAGAACCAAGAACCATTGATTTGAAATCGGAACAGTAGTACCCCTATTCGTGAGTGCCTTAATAAACCAAAGATCATTACCATTGTTGCATATGGTACTAAGGCCTATGAGATGAAGGCCAAAAATACATAGCAGCAAAGTCCATATACGCACCCCATTCAGAATTACAGCTCAATCAAAATTATTGCGAGATAGAACATTCTAGCTCATTATTGAGTGAATTATTGATGTAATATTATAATCATTGAATTATTGATGTAATATTATATTCTTGAACGGTCAGGTCCTACACCTATATAAAGGACCTTAATATTATATTCTTCCATACCATTTATTCAATTCTCTTATTCTCTTTTTCATTCTATCGTAATAACCTAGGCACCTAGCATCCAATTTCATTCCTATTGCATCTTTTTCCTATATCAAATTTCATCAATTCAATTTTATACATACGGTAACGTTGGGCTTGCCATTGACTAGCCCAATAGTCATAAAACCAACAACCATAACCCCGAGGCCCCCATTATCCCATTACCATCCAAAATGCCGAAGGATTTTGTTTTCCCCTTTAATTTTATAAACAAATGATGTTTGACAATTAGAATTAGTTGATAGCTGATAGTTATTATTTATTTGACAAGCTAATTGTGTTAGCTTATTAACTGATTATAGAAATGTGTTTAGTAAATTAGTTATATACTCTGATTACATGTAAAATAATGTATAAGGGCATAAGTATATTGTGCTATTTACTTAACTCTTAAAGTATTTTTATAATTTATTGTTATCGCTGTTCTACACAATTAGCGGTTCTAATTACTATAATTTATTGTTATCGCTATTCTACACATAACAGTTAACACAATTAGCGGTTCTAATTACAATATTATTAAAAGTAAAAATTATTAATAAATATAAACACCACAATAACCAACTACTAATAAATATAAATTAGACTTTTAAAACAAAAATACAATAAGCTAATATCGTAGATTTTCATTTTGACTTTATCAAGTAGATTTTCATTTTGACTTTAACTGATAAGCCATTTTTCAAACACTCCCAAAGTAAAATTACATTGTGACGTCAAGAGAAGGTGGATCGACAAAGTTGAGTTATATTGTCACGTAAGAGATGGCAGCCTGAGGTAGGAAAACACTCAACTGATGCTGTTATGAGACTTTCCGATGCAATACAAATCCATAAACATTCAGCAAATCAAACATTAAACTGCACAATCAACATTCAAATTCTAAGCACGCGTCGCAATAGCAAAGCCAAAAGACAAATAGAACTGAGCTTCAACCATGCATCCATCGCCAGCAAAATAGTTTGAAATGGCCAAACATCCATGGCAGTAAGTTCTTTCTATCAAGTTACGTTGTTGGCTTGAAAAAACAAAATGTTACAAGTTCGACTCCTAACGAGACGAATGCAGGATATTGGCCTTATTGATTTGAGCCAATTAGCTATGGGCATCCTAGACTAGTTTAGCTTCTTATGGTCATTTGCTGGCTAACTTCATAAGGTGGGGTTTACCTAATGCACAACCTCAAGTAGTGGCCACAACTTATCCCTCGTCACTCAAGAAAGTTCTTCCAATTGACCATCTAAACAGTAAAACAGAATTGAAATGTTTTCCCTAGCAGAGCAGAGGTTTTTTGTTCAATTACTCCCTATACCTACAGCAAAAAGCTGCAATTGCTAATTGCTGAAACCTATAGAGATAGACACCAATAGGTTAGTTCACCACCAAACAACTAAGAATGCAACAATAAGCATAGTTCAAAAGCAAGAACTCATCAACCATATTATAGATAAGGATTCCCTGCTCATTCATACAATCTGCAATCCTAAATGCTGAGCTTTCATCAAACAAAAACGCCTAAAACAAATACAGATGAGATGCTAATGCTCCAATGGCTGGCTCCATCAATAAGTTATGGCCATAAGACTGATAAAATATATTAGCAAGCCAAAGGGCTGGAAGGATCAATCAATAAGGCAGTGTATAGTTTCTCTCTGGAGCTTAAGCCAAAGAAATCAATAACATTCCATTCAAGTCAAGCCCAATGTAAACAATCACTTTAAATTAGAGTCTCAACATTTGCCTTCCCAAATGCTTCGAAATACCAGTCAAGAACACAGCATTCTTGTCACATCCTAAAGCAGATTAGTACACTGATTAAAGCAAGACCAAGATTGAATTTTGGACACAGGACTACCATGTAATAAATCCATAAAGAAGTTTCTTTTGCTTTATCCAATTCCATATTATCTAGATAATCAACTAAAGTTGGTTATAGCATCAAACACATTATTGTAAACACAGAGATAATGGCATCAAATTTCAAATTTGATGCTTCTACATTGAGAAAAAAGACACTAGTAAACAGGTTCACTTAGATAAAAATGTAAAAATTAAAAAGAAAGAAAGAAAAAAACGTACCCAGTTACTCAAGAAACATAGGGATTACTTTTTAGTTCAGATAATTAAAACAGCAAAGAAAACATTAAACACATAGTATTATCAAATCTAATCAATAGATGAAGTTCCGGCGGCGGCGGCAACATCCTCGACGGTGAATTTGCCTTTGTCCTTACCGGCGGCTCTGCCTTTGGCCTTCCGGTCGAGCAAAGCCTTGCGATCCTTGTCGAGCTTCAGCTTGGTGACCACGACCTTGGAGGGGTGGATACCCACGTTGACGGTCGAGCCATTGACCTTCTCCCGGGTGATCCGCTCGATATGGATGACCCATTTCTTACGGTACACCTGGACGATCTTCCCGTCGCGGCCCTTGTAGGTCCCGCGCACCACCATAACCTCGTCGTCCTTCCGAACGGGGATTGAACGGACATTGTACTTGTTCCGGAGGTCCGACGAGAGGGGCGCGCTCATCAGCACCCTGCGCTCGCTGGACGGCGCGGTGAAGTGCGCCTTCCGGCACTTCCGGCGAGAGCTGGAAACGCGGGGGTTGTACTTCATCCTCTTCGAATTGGACGATGGCGAAGGCGTTGAGGTTTAGCGCGGCTGATATGGAATTAGGGATTTAGGGATGCGCTGTGCGAATGAGGCAAAACAAATTAGAGGCTTTAGGGTTCTGGTGAACAACAGAACGGGCTTCAATTTGTCACCGGGCCTAGGCCCATATACTAAATGGACTTCGGTCTATCTTTTAAGTCGCGGCCTTCTCACCAATTAAGCAATTAAAATTTAGTAGCTTAAGCGGCTAATAGGTTGAGCATAAAAAATGTTAAAAATCAACGAAGTGATAAAATAACACAGCTTTGCAATCTGACTAAGTTAGTCGATTCAGTAGCTAGGTGTGGTGATATCTTGGAGGCCAAGATGCAAGTAAGATTGTTTGATATTCATAAACTTCTTGGAGATTTAACCTTAGAGAGTTTGATTTCTCCAATATTAGACTCTTCGAGTTTGACCTAGTCAATAACATGTGCAGTGTGAGCCAATTGCAATGGGCTTAAGTTGCCGGCCATTGGAATAACCTTAGTAGCCTTGCCGCAGATCCCAATGGATATAACTATATGTTTGCCTTTACTCTTTAGGTTGTCTTTATTCCTGAAAGGGATATTATTTGAAAGTGGCATGTAAAAAATAGAAATAAAAGTATTCCAAGGGTAAGTCTCATTAGAGAGTTCCCCACTTGTAATCGTACCCTTTGTTCATTTGTTCATAACATAAACAGACCAAGAATTTGAACAAAGGATATAATGCATCAAAATTGGGATTTATTTCAAACTCAATACCCAACTATGCACGATGAGTGTTTGTTAAAATGCCTCAGCTAATTACCGATAACGTAACAAAAATGTTCTGTACAAAATCATACTCCATAAATGCTAATTCTTAAAAATCTGAGCTATTTAACTAGAACTCTAGAAGTAGTCAAGAATGCCTTCCTCCGCCAGGCTTCATATCCTCTGAGTGTGAGTGACGATCGTCAGCCAAAGCAATCTCCATGAATGCTTCTGCTTCAGCTTCATCACCTCTTTTAGTTTCTTGATTGTCAACTCCAGCCTCTAAGCTCCCTGCGCCATTGTTGACCGGAGTAGTTCCACCACACTCATCCA
>NXFB01000049.1:200175-217145 GCA_002525835.2 Ipomoea batatas
GGGTTGGTTGGTTTACTAAGTTCTGCTCTTCCCCGTTTAAGTTTGTGCATAGCATTGAATATTTCTATATGAGTAGGTTCCTTTCCAAGCTTTTCTTTCTACTCAACAATAGTATAATTAAAACTTAGCATAAAGTTTATTAAAATTCTATATCAATTGATGGTATACATCTTACCAGTCTTCTTCTATGTTCAGTGATAGGGATATAACCTGCAGTGTGTAATGATGGACCTATTCCTCCACAATCTGAGTTCCTATTGCGCTTATTCTTCTAACTTATTTTCTTGAATTCGTTGTTGTTCCACATGAGCTGGTATTGGGCCAATATAGGATCATATATCCATCCATGTACTCCATCTCCTGATGCTAATTTTGTTCGCACCCCACTTAACGCATCAACAAGCAACCTAGCAGCCTTTTTTCTCAAATATCATTCAAATAGTATCCTCTCATTAGGATCCCATTCATGCTGTTTGTGTAACAAAAATAGCCTTTTTGCAGCCATTTTTTATAATATTATGCCAAATGTAGCATGCTTTACCATAATTCATTAAACCAAACATCCTTAAGATGTTGAGGAGCAGTTTTAAAAGTTTTAATTGCCTTGGAGAATATCCGCTTATTGCAAGGCATAATATTTGTATGCACACTAAAAGGTTCAAATCTGCAATGCATTACAAATTTAGAAACAAATAAAAACAAACGATACTTTGAAAGTACTAACACACTAATACTTCAAAACTACTTACATTGTATTGCAATAGGATAAATGAAGGTCTTATTGTGGCTGCTTTGTCCAGAATTGCTCATTGATGGTCCTGCCATATGACTATTGCTTGTGCTTGGACCAGTTGATATTTTACGCTCTAAATCAGTATCATGTAACTCTCGTCACACAAGTTTCGGTGGCGTAGGTATCAAATTCAACTTACCTTGGATACCTTTTGTGCTGCTTTTCCATTCTGCCAAAATATATTGTAAACTACTTCAATATATTGCTATGATATCATGAATTATTGCTCTGATATTACATATTACACAATGCACACACGATACACACCACAAATATTATTTTGAAAGATAGTACACCATATTTAGATAAGAAGAGAATTAAGTATAGTAGATATTGTTTTCAAAAAAAAGTGTAGTAGATATTCAATTAATGTAATATTGCATATGTGATGTAATATAAAAAACACCGTACTGGAAGGGACATGGGGAGGGTTACTGTTGGAAGACAACATAACAATACATATACATAATAAATAATAGATAGTTTGGAATATATATACGAATTCCCAGAGCTAGGCATGCCTAGTTCTTCCATCTTCTTCACGATGTCATACGAGGCGTGGAAACAAATGAAGAAATAGTAAATTAGAAGAACAGTGCTCTACAATCCACATCTCTTTAAAGAGCTTTTGTCCATTGATCCAATGAAGAAAGTGCTTACAGCAATTGCCAAGGAGCGTGAGGAACGAAGTAGCGGAGCCCCACGGTGGAAATCAACAATATCGGTGAGGTAATAGAATAGGCAATCCATGTATTACTAGCGGCAGTGGCGATTGAAGGCCCTAAGATGAGTAGAAAGAAGGATAAGTTTGTTGCAGTTCCCCATGGTGGTGACCCCTAAAACATAGTAGAAACGGATGAGCAGGCGAACACTACAAGCAAGAAAATGGAGAGCGACGAGATGGAGAAGAGGTCGACCGCTGCAGCTTTGAAGAAGACGCAACCATTAGCAGGCACAATCGCAAAGAGGGTGTAGTTCTTAATTGGGGTCACATTTAATGGAGCTAAAGATGATGATGATAAGAACCACAGACCGTAGTGAATAATAGAGGTAGTGTTATAGTTGAGACGTGAGAGGATTACCATGATGCATAAGGCCAAACAAACTCCCAATGCCGCTGGGTTTAGGGGATTATAGCGAAGTTAAAATGGTTAAAAAAGGTTTAGAAGTTGAAGTTGCATTGTAGAGTTGCGTGGATTGTTGATTTATGCATGGGCGTTGCAAGAACACAGCACAGACGCTACATGAACGTAATGTATATATGTACATATATACATGTATATACATATGTATACATGTATATATGTATATACATGTATACATAGGGTTGGCTTCACATGAGACAACCCCTTTAGATGAGAAATAAGACACAATCTAAGCCATACAATGCATAAATTCAACGGTTCTGATTTGGTAGCATCCTATGGATTACGGTTATTTGCAATGTTAGCAATTAGAAATCAGAAAAAGGCAAGGAAGGGTATTATAGTAAAAGCACTCGAAGTGGCGGATCGACATAATAGCACCTTGCCGACTTTCCCTCTCCTAAATCCTATCGGCATTCGGCTACCCTCGTGCACGCTACACCCGAGCTCCATCACCCGAACCTCCGTTGATCACCCAACCGGCGATTTCCGATGGCCGGAGCGAAACGAACGGCGAAGAGGAGAAGGGGAACAAAGGCTCGACTAGAACCCAAAGGTACACACAAAAATACTGTACAGTAGGGTATTTGTTTCCGAATTTTTTTGGTTTTCTCGTGTCGTTCTGCCGATTGGCACCTCGCAGGGCAGTAATGGGTAATGTTCCCAGCCCATGCACACACCCATCCCTAGGATTTACGAAACATCGCAAAATGATGGTGATTATTGATGTGCAAAATCACAACAACAACCCTAGAAATAATTACGGGTGTATACGAGTTTTAAATCTGGTAGGGATACGAACGGGTTGAGAGTTGCAGACTCTGTACCGTAATTTACAAAGAAAAAATAGAGTTCCCTGGCAAACAAAAAATGGTGTTCCCCCTTTTTTTTTAAATACTATCGATGTGTGCACTAGTGAATGATATATGCTATTTTGTACAATTATTCACCCCTTATTCTAGTTGTTTTGAAGGTTATTTTCTGTATCCTAGTGAAATTGGGAATTGTTTATGTGTTATATTGTCCAAGTGCTGATTTATCTACAAGGAACAACAAAGGAAGAATATTGGAGCATTTTGGACAAGTTCTGGAAGAAAAGGGAATTACAAGGAAGAATACAAGTGGAAAAGAATTAGAAGTTGCCTAATGGGCCAAGGCCCATCTACCTCCTATATATTTGACCTATTCTCTACAATTTAAGGAGGTTTCCTTTACAGAGTTCTGAACCCTAGTTTTTAGTTTATATTTTCCCCAGCATAGTTTAGACTAGTTTTACATTACTTTATTTCAAGATTGGAATCAAGGATTGAAGTTGGATTTGTTATTTATCAAATAAGTTTCTATTCCCTTTTAATTCTTGCAATGTTTATCTTTAATTATTACTTTGCTTTGTTTACTCCCACCATGCGGGAGTAGTTCGTTTATGGGTTTGGATTAGGGATCCATTGTTAATCTTGATGTTCAATTGGTAATTAATTGCATAAAGGGATTGAATCTTTTACCTAGGGTTTATGTTGTTTTGGGGATTTCTTTGCACTAGTTATTGGTTTGTGGCCAGAATTAATTGCTAGTCTAGGAGAGGGATTCATTACAACGAAAGTTGGATGGAGACCTCGAGCCTTACCAATTTCAACCTAATTTTCCTGCTATGAAAGTAGAGGTAATTTTGGGGGCTTACAATGCTTAGGTGTTTAAGGTTATAATTGATGCATCACGACAGTTGGGCAATTTTAGCCTAATTCTCTTATTGATTACGAAAGTAGCTGAGTAGAATTCTTTTGTGCATTGCCCATATATCCCTTAGTTAATTATTCTTTCCCTAATCCTGAGTTAGTTGGAACATCAAGATTACAATCCCCCTAATCTGGCCCATACCTTTTATCATACAGTTTACACCTTAATTAATTGCTTTATTTTATTCCATATCATTCAGTCTTTGTTACTTGGATTCTATAAATTCATATACTCTAGTGCCTAGTAATTCACACAGTTTCATGCCATAACACCAATCCTCAGCGGAACGACATTACACCCTTTTTACACTCATCCTTTGTGCACATCAGTGAACTGCAATAGAATGTTAAAATGGTGGTCCTAGGTGCTTTATTGTGTATGAAACAGAAGAATGTAGAATGATCTTTTGAGAATGACGGGAGTTATGGTGGGCCCCATAGAAAAATATTCCATCTTTGAGGTTAAAAGTAAATGTAGACACACAGATTGAAGGTGGTCCTTTGTCTTTTAGTGTAGATGAAACAAAGGACTTTGGAGTGATCTTTTGGGAGTTATGCTGGGCCCCAGAGAAAATGATCCCATCTTTGGTGGTGAAAGTAGATACAGACACACATATTGATCCACGCTGAGCATTCACTATCAAAATTTTAATTCCTTTTAAGACGAATATTATAAGCATATTAAGTTGATAAAGTTGAGAATATTAGTTGCCTTGTGTGTTGTTATTTATGAATAGTTTAAGGTGATCATTATATCTATCTATGCATACACAAAACTGTAACAATGTGTGGTTTTCATGTCTTATATGCACTGCTTTATTCAGTAGTTAAACTTGCATGTGCATTTATGAACATTGGGATGTGCACTGCTGTAAGATATCTCAAAATGACCCGACTACTGTTATTAAAATTAACAGGTTCCAAACGGCGGCTCACCAATCCTCCCACCCACTAGCCAAGGAATAGGGATGATAATGACGACTTTGTAAGCCCTCCACGAGCATTCTTACAGCGGTTAGAAGCTGACCCAACATGGAATGCCCCAGAATATGAATTAATCAAAGAAGAGGAGGCAAGGTTCCCCAGCATGACAACTAGGATAATCGCGAAAGCACTAACAGATGCCATCAAAAAACTCAATCGAAGGCAGCGTGACGCTGTTACAGCCATAGGGTTTGGAGATATCCTTAATCTTAACATCACGCAGGTACCCTTGCGCTTAGGGTGTTGGTTGCTCACAAAATTTGACCTAGCAACGATGACCATATTGTTGGATGATGAGAAAATAATGCGGATCCAAGAAGACGATGTGTAAAGAGTGCTAGGATTTCCACGGGGGGATACTGATGTGACAAACTGGGACCCAAACGACGTTAGCAGAACACTACTGGAATGGAGAGGGTGCTTTCTCACAACCAAGCACGACATAACCCCAACGATGGTGAGCGATATCCTAGAAGAATACCCCGCTGGGTGTGAAATTTTCAAGAGGCACTTCACTGTTTTGGTTGTGACTACACTGATCCGAGCCATGACAAATGGATACTGCCACCAACTGTTTGTTGATGAGTTGGAGGATGTGGCCCGCATACCCAGCCTGAATTGGTGCAAGTACCTACTGACGAACCTTGTTGACACACATGATAAATGGAAAAGAGGAGAGCACAAGAGATTCTGCGGGCCATTACTGTTTCTGGCGGTAAGCACAATAGTGTTGATAATATTATTAACGTGCATAAAGTTCAATGTTTGGAATAATTAATTGCACATAGCTGCTAGGTGAATTACTAGCTGAATTGATCCTTCAAGAATTCTAAACAGCATAAACCACTGAACTAAACTGCAAATAAGTTATCAAATACATAACCTAATAAAGTGTAATAAATGGGTACGAATATGCACAGCTTAATAAATCAAACCGAATATGCACATGATTTTTTTGGTACCTTAAATGCAGACTTTTGAAGCTCGTGTCTCCGAGAAAATGACAATGTTGAAGGCCATAGTCTCGGATTTGGAGAAATTATTAGAGGAGGCGGAGGACGCAGCTGTGAAGGATGAAATGGTAAGGGAAATTCAGCATTTGACTGAGGCACTAGTTGGAATGAGGGGGACACAACCACCGAAGAACACCAGTGGCCCAGAGAACAATGAAGGCACAGACAGCCAGCACGAGGAGGAGTTTTGGGCAAACCCCGACAACATACGGGTCGTGGAGGACGTCGAGAGAGCTGCGCTGCAGAGAACTGAGGGAAACGAGATGCCTAGTTTTAGCTTGGGATTCACACAGATAGACAACGTTGATAGTATTGCTCCAACAACAAATGAAGTGGAACCACAGGGATGTACTGAAACAGACGTAGGAATGGAAACTGACAACCAGTGTGCACCAGAGGTGGTAAAATGTGCAGCACCAAGCAATGAAACAATAGGCACCCCAACAGAGGTAATAATTGCCAACTTGCATAATAATAGTTACCCGCATTTATTTTATCATATTGCAAATAGTAGGGGTTCATGGTAACAAATTGCACACACCACTATGAAATGGTCGTTAAAAAGATACTAACGCATGTTTTCAACCAGCAAATGATTGGAGCCCATGAAAGCGGGCAAAAGAACCTGTGCGCCCCCCCATTCGGCGCCCCGACCAAGATGGGACGGCCACAAAAGACCGAAGCTGAACGAGAGGATGGGGAACTAGAAATGCTCTGCCAGTACCTAAGCCAGATTATGGGCATCAACTACGAAGAAATTCCACCGCCATATGTCATTCACCAGTGGATTGTGCAGAGCCTAAACAACGACATGTAATAGATTCACTACCCAATAATATGTTGATTTCTAAAAATAGTGATATGAAGGCCGTAATAGTATACAACTTTAACACCCCCACACAATGCAGGTATGAGGTGCTGTTCACCTACAAGGGCAGAGTTGCACGGTTGTTGGACTTTGCATCCCTACTGATGGAGCAGGAGGTATCCGTTGGGATCATCACCGTGTGGGCATGCATCCTAAATCACCGAGAGCATCAGAATACAAGCGGCGCGCCTAGGAGAGTATTCTCCTCCCCCACCACAACGGTATAATTCTGACCCTTCACTAACTACCAATACTACTTGTTTTGTCCATGTTAGCTAATAATGAATCAATCGACGCAGCTCCAAACGGTAGTGACACAGGCAAAATCACGGAGACAAAGGTTGGATTGGTTCTGTTCTAGGCTGGCAACTGATTTGGAGCCCTCTCCTTACAAGAAATGGTCAGATGTAGACATGGTAAGTGAGAAACAGATTCCAACGAAAATATTAGTACTGCATAATTCCACTGACACATTTATCAAATGCACCCTCACTAAATCACGAGGACACCCCATAGAATGCAGTAGCATTGTTGCACAGGGGTACAACATGAAGTGCACACAGCTTAGTGTGCTATAGCGTAAGTGCACAGGGGTACAGCGTGAAGTGCACACCCCGTAGTATGCTGTAGCGTAAGTGCACAAGGGTAATTAGGCAGGTGCACGCCTTCATAATGTAATCTTCACACATGCATGCACGTCATTGATAACTGGTCTGACCTCGTGCAGGTGATATTTCCAATACTCCAGTCACAACACTTCTACATCATAAGCTTCGATCTGCTAAAGATAAAAATTGAAATCATCGATAACTCATTGAAGATGGCTCCCAATGACAAGAAATATCTCAAGGTCCCAGAGGATTTTGTGAGCATTATCCCCCACATTTTAAATCTAATATGCACATTATCAAACTACAATATTTAAGGTGCAAACCTGTTTGTTTATAATCATGTGTACAGATTGACTTGTTTTCCACACACTTGTATGACGAAGGCGAAGTGAAAAAAAGCGGTGGCATTGCAAGGGTAACCCCAACACGTATGCAAATGTCGTGGAGAGATAACTTAAACCATGTAGATTGCGGAATCTACACCATGCGGCACATGGAGACGTTCCGAGGGCAGACATTCAAGACATGGAAGTGTGGGCTCGTGAGAGGTGATCGTGCATATCTACGCAATCTTCGAATGGTATATATGCGGGAAATTCTAATGGCCGAAATCAACGACCTCCGATTTACCAACATTAAGAGGGCAAGAAAAATCCAGCATGAGCTATTCCTAAGCTATGTCACGGAAGGCAAGTGAAAAACTTGCAATGATGAACAGTTTGACAAAAGGCTGCTTTTTATTTTGAAATTAACCAAGGTGAAAACTATGGGATATTTATTTTTTGGAGATCTAGACAATGCGTAGGGTGCACAAGGCGACCTAGATTAGTGGTCTTAGATGACTAATTTTTTGGAGGATATGATTTAGTGAACTTGTGCAAGCATGTGATTTGTTTATGAATTATGTGCACGGACAAACAGTGAACACCAAACTGTACCCACCACGATCATGGTGGCGGTGTTGATCGAATGTGCACATTCCGATGTAATTAGTAAGTTTTTATTTTCACGTAAATGCAGAAAAGGTGCACACACGTGTTGACAGCAAATGCGCACAGGCGAATACTAGTACATGGAGAGCATAATCCCAAATAACCCCAAGAGAGCAAAACACAAACAGACATGCAAATAGTACTGAAAGTAAATGCACACGGGCTATTAAGTTACAGCATATGCACACAGAAATGAGAGTACATGCACACAGTAATGAGAGTACATGCACACAGTTATGAGACTAATGAGAGTAAATACCCACAGTGATAGACGCCAAAAGTACCTATTTATCTATAACTTATTAAGTTGATTTCTTGCTAAAAATAAGTCTTAAAGAGTGCAATTACGTGTTTACATGCTATTTTACTAACAAATTGCAAATGAGTCTTGTGTGGAGTGTTTTGAAGAATGCCCACAGGAATGAAGGCTGAAATCAACAAAAAAGGAGCATAAAACCATTGAAAAAAAGAATCAATCTACATGGGAGCATACAAAGACCAAACCAGAAACAACAAAAGGAAACGAAAATGAAGAACCCACGCCCACGAGCCTCACACGCGTGTGAGTTGGCGTGGAAATATTCCAGAAATCGTCCACGCCAGTCCACACGCGTGTGGCAGACGTGGGGCGGCACCAGAAAACCTGCGCGATGTTTTAGTATTTAAGGGGCATTTCAGCTAGGTTTAGAGAGCCTTTTGTCACATTTTTCTATTCTACATTTTAGGTTAGGTTTAGAGTGAATTAGGGGAGGAGGAGGAGCTCCTTGGAGAAGAGAACTAGATCTCCATAACTTTGAAGATCTTTTGGGTAACTTCTTTCATTAAAGATTTGTTTTCTCTTTGGCTTCCTCTTACTTTCCCTTCTTCCTTAAAGTTGTTTGCTTTATATATTGATCTTGTAGATATGCTTTTCTATTTTGATGCTTTAATGTTGTTAAAGCCTATGAGAGGCTAATCCCAAGGATAGGGGCTAGATTGAATGGATGATTGGTGTTCATGATCTAATTTGATAATGAGTTTGATTTCTTTGGGAAATGTTGAATCTGTGTGTATGTTTTGTATGATCTTGTTGGATCGAGGGCCCCGATCTCTCCAAGAGTATAGGATCATCTCTTCGACGAGATATCGCAAAGAGATGTAGCCCACTACCCACATCTCCCGCTCTCAATCTGAGAAGATGAGATTCGGAGGGAACTTGTAGACAAAGTGTTTGATAAAATTCCCCACCCGACTGAGGATTGGGAGCTTGAGTGTGACGCCACTCAAGACTATGTTTCAAGCTCCTTCAATCATGACTCAATAGAAATCAATACTCTACCTTACACCTTTAACCAATCCCCATCCGCCTTTATTTCCCTTTGTTTACCTCTTTATTTCACTATCCTTTACCCTCTTAACAAATCCTTTTTACCAAAATCCACATGATCCATCTTAATGTTATTCCAAACCAACCAAGGTAGCAAAGCTGTATATTCTCCAATTTGTCATTCACGAGAGATACGACACTCGGGGAGTTTATGACTCTTCGTTTTAACACCCTCCATACCTTCACATTCAACACTCACCACATACACATCTTGTCACACAGTAATGAAAGAAATGACCGTAATGACCGTAAATGCACATAGTAAGAAACCAAAAACATACACACGTGCACACAGTAATGACAGTAAATGCACACAGTAATGAGAATACTGAGAGTAAGTGCACATAGTAATGAGAGTAATGAGACCAATGACAGTGAATGCACATTGCAAGAAACCAAACACATGCACACATGCACACGGACTTGAGAGTAAATGCACACAGTAATGAAAGAACTGGGAGTAAGTGCACACAGTAATGAGAGTAATGACCGTAATGAGAGTAAATGGACATAGTAAGGAACCAAACACATACACACGTGCACACAGTAATGAGATTAAATGCACATGGGTAAAAACGAGGGCGCGAGACATCTCAGTGGAGAGCGTAAACCCAAATAAAACCACAGACAAAGACACACACACACATGCACACATGCACACGGACTTGAGAGTAAATGCACAGAGTAATGAAAGTACTGAGACTAAGTGCACACAGTAATGAGAGTAATGATGTAATGAGAGTAAACAACGCATATAGTAAGGACCCCAACACATACACATGTGCACATAGTAATGAGATTAAATGCACATGGGCAAAAACGAGGGCGCGACCCATCTCAATGGAGAGCGTAAACCCAAAAAAAAACCACAGACAAAGACACACACACACGTGGACACAGAACTTAAAGTAAATGCACATGCGCGAAACCCTTTAGTTTGCCAAAGAAAGTGACAAAAGCAAAGAAGAATGAAAACGATTCAACAAAACTTAAAGAGATAATCTTGTTCATTATTACACAAAAACAGTAACAAATTCCTAAAGCAGAAATTGTCAAATAACTCCCCACAATAACATGTAAACAGTGTAAACTACGCCTTGGCCTTGGACTTTGCCTTCGCCTTCAACTTTGCTTGGACATTTGACTTAGATTTAGGATTTAATGGGCAATTACGGCTGTCATGACCATTGCATTTATGACATGTGGCGCACTCGCGAGTAAACTGCGCAGCTTTCTCCATAGCAAGCTCTTTTTGAACTTTTGTACCGCTTCCTAGACCCCTTATTCTTAGCAATAGTAGGAGGTTGGACAACAATCTCTGAAGACGCAAGCACACCACCAAAGGAACGAATAACACCAGGCTTACCCACCGATGAACCCAAAGTACTGTTCGTATCCACAAATGACAATTTCAACTCCCTCAAAATACGAGACAACTCTGATACACGATCCGAATTATCCCCAGCAAGTGCAACGCAACTATAAAAGTCATTCCAAACCTCTTTCATGGCGCCCTTTTTGGAGTTCCCACGGAAAGCAGACCCATCGTGCACACCATCTATATCATAAATCGGACGTTTGTACGCATCACATGTCCACCGAGAGACAATGTAGCAGTCCGGAATGGAGTCCACACGAACATCCTTGAAAATAAGAAAAATATGCCTACAAAGCAACCCAACACGCTCAAACATCCGACACGAAGAAGAAGCAGTAGCTTCAGACATATGAAAGACAACAACACACACAACACCATTTGCCCCCTCTACTTCAACTCGTTTTACATCACCATCCATCGAAACTGACAAAACACGGCACTCAAAGCAACCAGCAACAATCTCTGCCTGCACGTCATAGAAAATAGTAATGGTATAAACAGAAGCAGCATAACGCTCAATAGGCAAAGGCGTCTTAACCACGGGCAAATACCCCTCACATGCAGCATCGAGCTTAGCCTGCTTATGCCTTTGAATATCAATCGCACCTTCGAAGTGAATAAAAAACTCCACTAAGCTTGCATGGCAATTAGTACAGCCCCCAAATTAACTATTCTAGGATTCAGATCGAGATGTAGTCCGCACCAACCCACTCATAGGTAAGTCCCGAAAGAAAGCAGGAATCCAAAATGCACGCAACTCAAACATCAACTGAAGCCACCTATGCTCACCAAGGCCATGCACCTCCATAAGCTGAATCCATTTAGACTCAAACTGCTCAATCGTTATACACTCATCCCACACAATAGCATTAAGATCCCTACGGAAAGGCTGATCATTGGCAAGCACCGCCCGAACCTTGTCACCAACCTTCGTCATAATATGCCACATACAAAATCGATGCCGTGCAGATCTGAAAACCCTTGGCACAACTACCCATAAAGATGCATCTTGATCGGTGAAAACGTATGTCGGCTCGTGGCTCATAGCTTGCTTGAAATTATCAAGCAACCACACATATGAGTCAACATCTTCCTTTGCAATCAACCCCGCTGCAAACGTCACTGATTTCTTGTGATTATCCATGCCAGTAAATGGAACGAACACAAGATTATACCTACACACATTACAGCTCTGTACAGTACAAACAAAACAAACTAGAACCTAACTGAAGAAGAACCAAAAATACATTAACTGGAAACAACATATGCACACGCTGAGTGACTAAAATGCACATACAGCACATTGTTTAACCGGGACAGAATTGACGGAAACGATCCAACAAGGGCCACTATTACCCTGAAAATACAATACACGTGCACACGCCTATCGGCATAAATGCACACACCAGTATATGTTCCGATCAAACACAGCAGAACGTACCTGTTAGTCTTATACGTCGCATCAAAGGAATTGGTGAAGATATGCACGTACCTGTTAGTCTTATACGTCGCATCAAAGGACACAACGTCACCGAAGCACGCAAAATAACGTCGCGCAACCGGGTCTGCCTAGAACACACGCGAAAGCTGATCGTACTCATCCACATCATAGTCAAAGCAAAATGTAGACCACAACTCCTTATTTTGAAGGAACTTTTCAACAATCAACTGTGCATCCCCCCCGCTAATATACGCCATTAAATCCCGCTTAAAATTCTGGAAGTCTACACTAGTGGCCCCAACATCAACAAAATCCCCCACCATTTGCTTGTAAAGCTTGAAGGATTTGATCGGACCTATATTCGCTCTTGCACAATTAGCAACAAAGCTTTGATGGCCCACAGACAACTTACGATTAACCCTCATGAATGGCTTAGACAACTCTGAGCACAAAGAATGTGTGTGTCGTATCTCGCAAGAAAACACAGAATACCGGCCATCACCCATAAGCTTCAAAATGATCTTGGCATTACAACCAACCCCTATTCGTAACACGACCCCCTCACCTACCGGACAAACATCCTTAGCAGGCTGCTTGAAACCTTCACGAGAACACCCCAAATACTTTCTCAATACATTACCCATCCTATCCTTTGTTTCAGTGCTACGACGAACATCAAACCCAACCGTACAAGCATACTAGACATAAAAGTCAACACCATCATCCAACGACGCACGCACGATACACGCACGACACACGCACACCACAAATATTGTTTTGAAATATAGTACACAATGAAAAGACAAACTCTCAATCTCCATTGTTCCCCTTTGTGAGTTTTAATATTCACGGGAAGAGCTCACGTGAAGATCTAATTCATGCCCGAGAAAAGCAAAATAATACCCTCTAGTTCCCTATAAAAGTTCTATAGTTTCAAGAGACTGTTCTTGTTGAGGAGAGAAAAATAAATCAGGAATAAGCATGGAGGAGGGGTTGCTATCGAAGAAGAAAGAGGAAGAGAGTTGTGGCGGCGATGGGCGGCGGTTTGGGTGGAGGTGAAGAGGTTAGGGTATTTGGCAGGGCCAATGGTGGCTGTGACTTTGTCACAGTATTTTTACAGGTTATCTCAGTTATGATGGTTGGGCACTTGGGTGAGCTTTCTCTGTCTAGTACCTCCATAGCCATCTCTATTGCTGGTGTCTCTAGGTTCAGTTTTCTTTTTGGAATGGCCTGTGCATTGGAAACGCTTAGTGAGCATGCATATGGAGACAAGCAATACTACAAACTCGGAACGCAAACATACACTACCATTTTCTCTCTTGTTATTGTTTGCATCCCGCTCGCAATCTTGTAGACATATATGGGAAAAGTGTTAGTCTTCATAGCCCAAGATCCTCTGATTTCTCGAGAAGCTGGAAAGTTCTTAAAGTGGCTCGTTCCGGCACTATTTTCTTATTCAGCTCTGCAGTCTCTCATACGATTCTTTCATATGCAAAGCATGATCTATCCCATTCTCTTAAGCGTAAGACTTTTCCCAATACAATATATATTATATATTGTGGGCCTTAATAATATGGTACAAGTGGACTAGGCCCATTAACATATAGGTTGGATTGGACATCTAGGTTTAGTCCATATTCCACCATTATGCCTATATAAAGGCTGCATTGATAGGATGCAGGACAGACAATTTATATAGCACCTAAAGATTTTATACTCATACTGGTTCTAAGTCAATTGTGAGACAAAACGGCTAACAACAGGTCATCAACTATGGTTGGAGATTAAGACGACTTATGCTTCCGCTAATACGAGTTAAGTTTCTCGTGGATTCGTTTTGTATAGTTAGGGTCCGTTTAGAAAGCAGGAAAATGACTTCTGGAAAATGTTTTCTGGAAAATGAGTCATTTTCCGGAAAACAGTTTCATTTCCAGTGTTTGGATGTATTATGGAAAACTGTCTTTGTGTGTTTGGTTCATTTTATGGAAAATGGATAGAATTGTATAATTAAACATTGTAATTGTTTTACTTAAAATATAAAAAATTATAATAGTTATTAAAATAATGGTATTTAATAAAAAAATTAGAATTTATAAAAAAAAGCAATTAAAAAAATTTAAAAATAAAAATAAAAAATAAAAAAAAAATGTAGCAAAGGTTTTCGACGGTTTCTCCACCTCCTTGGTCCATGGTCATGGATGATATGACTTGGTTTTGGTTGAAAACATGTGAAACAGCTATTCTGGCGATTCCGTAAAATGACTTACGGAAAAAAATTCCGTAAGTCATTTTCCAGAAAAATGAACTGATTTTCCTTGGTCAACGGAAAACATTTTCCGTTGACCACATTTTCCAGACATTGCCAAACACAGAAAACTCAGAAAACATTTTCCAGAAGTCATTTTACAGGTTACCAAACACAACCTTAGATTATATTTATTATCTATCATTTGGTATCAAAAGCCTTTATCAATCTCTGTCTGGTTTGTTGTTTTGCTTATAATCAACATTAATTTGTTTCATATACATCAATATTCCTATATGATTTTTGGACTGTTGAAGTTTAATATTTAGATTGCTGAAATTTTTTTTGGCATTAAAAAGGAATTTGTATTTCAAAAAAAAAAACCGTTTTTTGGTTTTTTTTTTTATTTCGTCGATATTTTTCTCCTGTTCGTCGATTTTCCATCGACGTTTTCCCTCTCCGGTCGCACTGGTTTCTCCTTTCTGGTGATGTTGTTGAATCCACGGCAAGGAGCTTGGGCGCTGCAATGAGAGATCGACGGTGGCATCGTGATTTGGAAAAGACGGGAATGACGAGGCTGGGCTCTAGGGGACGACCGTCTTCCTCTCATCCTTCAGGCAACGGATTTTCGCTGCTCCTCAAGCATGCATGGACGACAGCGAGCTGCGGGTGTTATGACTTGAAGTCGCGGGCAGTGAGCAGCGTTGGCAGACCTGGAGTTCCGACGAGGAGTTCCGGCAGAGGCGAGCTTGATTTTCCGGTGATGTCGCTGCATCTCTCCTCTTTCAGGCGTTGCTAGCTCCCGGCTGCCGTTGCTTCATCTCTGCGTTGCTGGTTTTGGGTCGACGACGGCAAGCTTTGGTATTGCAGCGAGGTGGTCCGGTGAAAGGGGGCTTGGCTTCTTGGCGAAACCGTCGCTGCTTCTCCTCTCCCCTCCAGGCGGAACTACTGCCATGGTGTCGTTTCTCCCTCTCATCCTTCGCGTTCTCCTCTCCATAAGGCTGTCGACGCTGACGCTGCTTTTTCGGCGGTGCATTGGAAGGAGACGAACGACTGGGTGGTACGCCATACACTAGTTTCCTATCCAAATGCAATCTACTATTTATTTACCATAATAATGTTTGCCTTATTTAATATTATATATATTAATTTTGGTAAATGGTAATTATGTTGTTTAAATATTACCATATTAATATTATCATATTTAATATTGTATATTACTTTGGCAAATGGTAAATATATAGTAATATTATACATATTAATTTTGGTAAATGGTAATTATTTGGTTTAATATTTCCATAGTAATATTACCTTAATTAATATTGTATATTATTTTGGCAATGGTAAATGTATGGTAATTGCTCATCGTTTTTGGAATATTAATGCACTTTAGTTTCCTTTTAATTTGGCATTAATTTATTATTAAATTATTATTCAATTTTGAGCAAATATTAAGTATAGGATTTCCTATTTGAATTTTAATTTAATATTAAAATTTATATTAAATTGCCTGAAGTATTGCAATTTATTTAGGATATATGTGTTGATAATATATTAATTTGCAAATCTAAGTATGCTATGTATATTTATCAAATAATTATTTTGTTATTATAATTATTATACATTCATAAAAACATGCATTAAGGTTGGATTTAGCATATTATTAACTCAATAGATATATCATTCAATTTTGGATCCTTAGACTAATTTAGGACATCATGGCCTATTAAGGCAGTTTGTTTGGTTTCCCATTTAATTTTGGGCATATTTTAGTCTATATTTGACTTGGGACTTTAAAACCTTTTTTGAACAAGCTATTAGGGACCTATATTGAGTCATTAAATTATGGATCCACCTTTATTGTGTTATATTTTAAATGATAATTGTAGCTATTTTATTTGACTTATGACATGTTTATTATGGTAATAATATTGATTATTATGCATAACATGATCTATCCCATGCTCCTAAGCTCGTGTTTTACGATATACTTCCATATACCTCTCTGTTGGGTGATGGTTTTCAAATCTGGGTTAAGTAATCTCGGGGCTGTAGTGGCTATTGTTGTGTCTATGTGGTTGAATGTGATTATCCTCGCTTTGTACATGAAGTTTTCTACGGCTTGCACCAGAACGCGCTCGCTAATGTCATGGGAAATTTTTCATGGAGTGAAAGAGTTCTTCAGATACGGTATACCATCTGCTGTCATGATTTGTCTCGAGTTGAGCTACTTGTGTTGTTGTCTGGTGTAACACCCCTCGGGCCGGCTTACCGTACATCCTGAGGAGTCTGGCTTGCCGTACAACCCAAGGTGTTACCGCCACACCCAAAACAAGTTCTATCATCCCCTTGACAGACCCCGCTTCAGGTGCACAGGCTAAAAGAAACTTACTCAACACAC
>NXFB01001130.1:13848-26515 GCA_002525835.2 Ipomoea batatas
AACTTAAGGAAAATAGTCATGTTTCAATAAAGGGCAACAAAATACAATTCAGCCCAAAAATCTCAGAATACATTTTCATAATTCATTTTAGCACACAAAACACACACCTTAAGAAGAGAAAAAAAAAATCGCACCTTAAGCTTCAGGTTGACTCACCTTAAGTTTCAAGAACTACTCACCTTAAACACAACCCATACACCTTAAGCACAAAAACCCACGCAGCTTAAGTACAAAACTCACGCACCTCAAGCACAAAAATCACGCACCTTAAGAAGGAAAATCACGCACCTTAAAATTTGATCTAGATGCAAAAATTATAAATTGTCATCACATTTTTTTTTAAATTTTGGTAATCTTGGACGTTGAGTTAAGCAAGATCAATGGCTCAAATTCAACCTCACACCTATATATATATATATATATATACACACACACCTAATAAGAGCCAATAAGGTTAGACTCCTAACAGTAACTAAAAAATGTTGGTGTAATTATTTGTAGAAATGAATGGTACATATTATTTTGATTTTAGTACTTTTATTGTTTTTCCTACTTTACCCTCTATTATATTATATCATTTACTTTTCCTAAATACCCCGCATCTCATCAGCGTAAACTTTAGTAACGGAATATTTCGTTAATTATTTATTATTTTTAACTTAGTCATTGATTTTCATAAGGAATGTCTTAGGTTCGAACCCCATCCCAATTAAAATTGACGTAATTGTTAAAGATATACTATGAATATGTTATAGTATATTAAAAATATATAATATAAAATTTAATATGAACTTTGGTCAATTAATTATATATAATCATGCATTGGGCAATGATGAAGCGGTGCACCTAATTTACCATCTATATTCAACTCAGATGAGAAACTATGTCTAATATCATTGTCTTTTTGGGGAAGGAAGATTTGTTTATGTTTTTGAAGGTGCATTGCGCCAAGTCACTAAAATTCCAGTGAAGCACACGAGGTGATGGGTAAATGCGCATAAGGACTATCCGAGAGGTCACACGGTCGGTCCGTCAAGAACTACCCGCCCAGTCCGTTATAACCACCGGCCTAACGGGTCTAAATCACTTGTGACCAATCGTATCGCTCGTATAGACAGACTTCGTGATAGGAGAAGATGTTCTAGGATTACCTATGGAATCACTTGGAGGAATGTCCACCAAGCCGGTCTATTTACGATTGTCCAGTCGGTCTACATCATGGTTGCAGTAGGCACTAGGCGCTAGTCGGGCGATAGACTAGCGCCTAGCGCCTAACCGGTCTAGGCGTCGACCTATACAAACAAAAATAAAATGCATGTGTGTGGGTATATGTCATATTATATATATATATATATATATATATATATCTTACTTCTCTTATTTATATAAATAAATAAATTTTAATATATATAAATACAATACAAATTTTACAAGGCCGACTCACTCGAGTTAACTCGGCTAACTCTGTCGAGTTAACTTAGCTAAATTCTTCCGAGTCGGCCGCCAACTCGACCGAGTTAGGCGCTAGGTGGATGCCTAGGTGACCGGTCACCTAGGCGGACGCCTAATGAGCAATTCGCCTCGGTCTAGGGGAGGCGGCCTAGGCAGGGGATTTTTGCAATAGTGGTCTACATCATAAATCACTCCGATCCGCAAGGTAGAAGGTTTAGCTTACACTACAAGTAAAGGAAGCCCACAACACTTGCAGGAGCGGCAATTGACAACTTGCAAGAATAACGACTCTGTCACCTCGAACAGTCAACCTAGGTAGCAGGTAAAGTTCTTTGTTTTTCGTATCGATTACTTATCACCTTAAATAATTTTAATAATTATAATTTGTATCATTGATTTTATCTTATAAAATATTTTTCTTCAATGCCATATTGGCAAATTGGTTCTTCGAATTATTGAACTTAACCGTCACGGTAATGATACATGACTTTGATCAGCACACACCGATGGACTACAGGCAATAAAGGACAAGCTTTAATTTGATGTTGACAAATATTGACCAAGAAACTTTCAGTTTATTTTAAAATTTTACTCTCTATACTCAAATAGTGTTTGGTTCACAAAATACAAATTAAACTTTAACAGCATGCATCTTTGGTTCACATGATAGGTCTAGAATGAAATAGTATTTTCGAGAATATGCTTATTAGTTTGTTTGTTAATGATTTTTATTATTGTTCTTGAGAATGAGCTATTTCTCTGGTATTAAACTATTGGAATATGCTAATTTTCTTATTTACTACATTACCCTTAATAAAACCTAAAATATGTTTAGATTTTTTTCTCCGTATCACAACACTCTCAATCAACTATACACATCTCTTTCAGAAAGCTCATCTACAGGTAATTTTTAAAATATTTTTTTATATATATACTATTTCTGTTTATTGGTTTTACAACCACGGGGTAGCCGAACGGCAAGCCAACATACATGACCGACTAGATGAGAAGTGAAATATGAAAGCACAGAAGAATAAATAATTGAATGAGAAAAATAAAGGAGACACAATATTTTTAACGTGGAAACCAAATGGTGAAAAACACAGGTTTTTTTGAGCGATGTCAATCCGAGATCGACTATATTTTGTTGGTGGTCTTGTACATGTATAATTTTGTATCTTCTCTAGAGAGATGAAGACGATTAAGCCCCCTTTGTTGTATCTGACTAGGGCCTTTTATAGTTGAGGAAATACAGGACATATGGTAATGTAATATGTTTATATATGGTAATCGGGTATTTATGGTAGAGTGGAATATTTAATGGGATGTAGAAGGATTTAGGAAATATAAAGATATTTAGGTAGGTGGTGATTTGGGAATAAAATGATATTTAGGAAAGTAGTTTATATAGGTTGACCTACCTAATCTTGGGATTGCCACTTTAATTCATTTTTCTCCCGCCAAAGCTGACTGGCACAAAAAATGACTGGCTTCTAAGACTGATTGGTCATGATCCGAATTGAAGACCGAGTGCCAAGCGCTAGGTCCGACTGGCTAACTACAATGCTCAACTAACTGCTAAGGGTGCTGACTGGTACCCATGATGGGTATCTATCACTAGTCCCTCACTTTCCTGTGTCTAGCGAAGCATGACACATGAAAGTACCCATCATTCTCCCTTTTTTTTACTAGCTCTCGTACTCCTTTTTCAAGGAGGCGCGATAAGGCTAAGTGTTGCCCCTCTTGCTAATTGTTGAGCCCGACCGCCTACTAGTGGCGTTGATTGGGTGCCACTAGGAGGAGGGATAAAACAATTGTCGAACATTGACTTCTATTGAAGGACTGATTTGGAAAGAGGCTATAAAAAGTGAAGTGGATTCTATCCTATAGAATCGCACTTGGTAACTTGTTGATCTTCCTCCGGGATGTAAGCCCTTGGGATCCATATGGGTCTTTAGACGGAAGATGAAACCTGATGGTTCGATTGAGAAGTATATGGCTAGGCTTGTAATTAAAGGTTATAGGCAAAGCGATGGCCTAGATTACTTCGACACATATTATCCCGTGATGACAATAAATTCTATAAGGATGATACTTTCCATAATCTAACTATGGAATTTTGAAGTTCATCAAATGGATGTAAAAATAGCTTTCTTAAATGGCGAGTTAGATGATCGAAGAAATCTATATGGAACAACTGAGAATTTTGTGGTGCCGGGCCAAGAAAAGAAAGTTTATAAATTGGTTAAATCTTTATATGGTTTAAAACAAGCGCCTAAGCAGTGTCACGCGAGATGTTTGACCATGCGATGTTAACCAATGAGTTTAATATAAAGTTATAAACGAAAGTGACAAGTGTGCCTACGTTAAGGAAATGATAGACAGTTATGACATTCTTTGTTTATATGTGGATGAAATACCCATCATTGGTAGTAATGATCGAATGATCAAGTTTACCAAAAACATGTTGAATTCGAGATTTTACATGTAGGATATGAGTTTGGCAGATTTAATCGTTGGGATTAAAATCGTGAGAAGACCAAATGGTCTCGTGTTAAACCAATCTCATTATATTGATAAAATCCTTGCAAAGTTTAACAAAGATGACTATTAAGTGGCTAGAACACCATTAGATACTAACATATATCTCTCCAAAAATCGCAGAAAGTATATTTCTCAAGTAGAATACCCTAGGATTATTGGAAGTTTGATGTATCTAATGAGTTGTTTACGAGGCCGGATATTGCCTTGCGGTTAGCAAACTCAGTAGATATACGAGTAACCCAAGTGATGCGCACTGGAAGGCAATAGTGAGAGTTATGAGATACTTTAGGTAGGTATACTCATTATCGGGGACTGCACTTTTTGAGATATTCTATTGTACTTGAAGGATATAGCGACACTAACTGGATATCTAATATAAAAGACTCTAAGTCCACGAGTGGCTACGCGTTTACGTTAGCATGTACAACCATTTCATAGAAATCCTTGAAACAAATTGTGATGATAGCCAGATCTACAATGAAATGACCTGATTGCCTTAGACAAATGTTGCGAAGAGGTTGAATGGCTACGCCATTTTGTTGAGGATATTCCTTGTTGGGATAAACCTGTACCTCCAATATGTGTGCATTGCGATAGTCAAGCTGCAATTGGAAGGGTACAAAGTAATATGTATAGTGGTAAGTCTAGAATACGTTGTAGACATAACCTATTAAACATCTTCTCACAACGGGTGTTATCTTTGTTGACTACGTAAGGTCAAAGGATAATATAGCGTATCTGCTAACCAAAGGGTTGAGTAAAGATGTTGTTGAGAAGTTGGCATGAGGAATTGATTTAAAGCCCTTGGAATAAAAGTTCTATAGTGGGCACCCCAACGAGGCTGACACCTAGGTTCAATGGGACAACTAAATTTGGAATGAAGCGTGTCACTGTGGGGTCTTAGTTAAGGAAAATGTTCTTTTTTTTTAGTACTATTAACTCTATTATAAGATATTATTATCTGTTTTATAATTTCTCTATCTGTTACAGCCCAAAGAGTCAATACTTCACTACTGCCGTTCAATCTTGTGACCTTCTCTCAATGAGAAATTATCATATGAGCACAAGGTGTTTCGCATGACAAAAGTTCTTTAGTCATTCATATGTGTAGCAATTCTATATAATGCATACAGTCCTAGTCAAGTAGTCAACTCCTGAGACAGACAACTTTTCAATCAAATTAAATATTGATTTTTGTTTTCTTAAATGAGTTGGTTTTTCGATATGAGGCAGCAGGAATATAGTTGCTGAGAATACGGCAAAGGATCAAATTCCAATCCGAAAAGTAAATTAATAATAGAAAAATAAACTAGGCAGCCGAGATAAAATATGCGGCACTGTGTTCTTCACTAATTATATTACGAACAGAATTAATTTATAAATTACATTATTCTTATTACATAGATAATTATATGCCACAACTCTTGTCTCCATCAAATATACATGATTGTAACATTAATTTATCATGATCAATGAACATTATTTGCGGTTAATAATCCAAGAAAGTACTGCATGCTCACATTATCCATTACTTCTTTGCTCATGTTAAATTAATAAGGTATCACCTTAATTATGCTGATGATACCGCAATTGGACTACTCACAACATGAACCCCATCACTCCAGGAGTACTCACCAAAGGCAAATCCATTTCTCTTTCCAACACCGTTAGTTCTGACGGTTACATTGAAACTTTGCTTTTCTTCCTGTTGGCTAAATCTTAAGGTCGCTGGAGAAATAGCGACAACATATCCCGGTGGGGGTGCCACCTTGACAACATAAGTTGAGTTGCCATTTCCAACGTTGGTGACTGTTCTTTTAACTGTCATGGATCTTTGGAGGTTGGCTATTGATAATGATGGATAGTTAAGGTTACTTGCGGAAGGTGTGTTTTTGGGACACTTGAAAGAAGAATCGAGAGCGACTCCTGTATTGCAAAGGTAGAGAAGATAGTCATTGTAAGTTGTATCATAGACTAGTCCAGGATCCGCTGCTTTCGACGGCAAAATATGCCCTGCTCCGTATTCAAATGGTGTAGCTATATATCCAGTTGAGTTCACTATTGGTGCCCGTAACAAATTGTTAGTAGTTGCTGCATCCAAAAAAAAATAATAAAAAAGATAATTAGTAAAACAAATGGAAAAATTTGTGTGTGATCTGAAGGTCTTAGAGATTATTGTCCATGAGACGGGTCGGGTGGCATAAAACTGGATGTTTAAGTATCACAATTTCCGTTATAAGTATTGCAATATTTATCGTTAGTAACAAATAATTTTTAGCTTAAATAGTATCATAATTTCACATATAAGCATTACAATATCTGTCATAAGTAATGATTTATTTTTAATTAATTCAAATTGGTATTAAATTTTTTACAATATAAGTATTACAATTTTTTTATAAGTAATATTTCACATTTAACTATATAAGTATTACAATATTTACGTTAAAATTACATATTGTAAGTATCATACTTTCAATTATAATTATTACAATATTAATCATTAGTAATAATTATTTTACCTTAAATAGTAGTACAATTTCACATATAAATATTATAACACACATATTATAAATAACCGTTTATTTATTTCAAATAGGTATTAAATTTTCTGAAATATATATTATGATTTCTAATATGACAAATAACTATCTTAAATATCTTAAATTTGACCAGTCTAACAGATTAAAGTCTCTTAGACGATCTCAAACAAGAGTTCCTAAAAAAAAAAAGAAAATGAGAATAGCCACCAAGCATACATACCTGTTGTCATTAGGGCAGATCTTATGGCAGCACTACTCCACTCCGGATGAATGGCCTTAAGAAGGGCAGCTATGGCAGAAACGTGTGGGCAAGACATTGAAGTTCCAGATATTATGTTGTACTTTACCACTCGGCGATCAAATGGGAATTTTGTTGGAGACGATGCCTCACTCCATGCTGCTAATATGTTAACTCCAGGAGCGGTAATGTCCGGCTGCAACCCACGAAATAAAGTATTCGTCATTGCGAGATCTAAGCTAAAGTTGTGGCAAGACCAAATTGTTGCAGTCCTTATACTGTGGACCATGGTCCACAATGCATTGTGGACCATGAGTCATAGTTGATACAGCAGTTGTGTTGAAAGGATATTATAGTTGTGTTGAAAGGATACTACAGTTGTATTGAAAAGGAACTGCAGTTGTGCGGAACAGAGGCCGTGTCATTCATCTGGAACTGCACTTGTGTTGAACGGATACTGCAGTTGTGTTGAAAAGATAGTGCAGCTGTGTTGAACGGATACGACAATTGTGTTGAACGGATAAACGGCCTTTGTTCCGTGCAACTGCAGTTTCCTTTCAACACAACTGCAATATCTTTTCAACACAACTGCAGTATCCGTTCAACACAACTGCAATATCTTTTCAACACAACTGCAGTATCCGTTCAACACAACTGCAGTATCAGTTATGATCATGGTTCACAATGCATTGTGGACCATGGTCCACGATATAATTTGCCAAATTGTTGGGTGGAGACTCATAAAGGATCAAGTTCAACAATTAGTGGCTAAGAGATTATTGGGCTGAGGCCTGTAGGTTGTAAATAGTCTAGTCCAGCATCATGCCTCTATGGTAATATAAGGAAATAAAGTTACGCCCCCTTTACTAGTTATAGTTTTTGGCATAATGGTAAGTGCTGGTCAGGTCACATCTGGTTCAAGTTCTAGTAAGAGCAAAAAAACTATACCTTGAGAATGTTTGGTTCAATGATGTTGGGACCTACGGAGGTGAAAGGAGCCATGACAGGTGCTGGCTTGGTCCCCACAACAGTTTCTCCCGGCAGAAGAGTTGCTATCGGATTCTCGTCGTTACTTATGTATTTGAGGATTGCAATTAAACCGTAACTGAACACAACAGTTGTGGGATGCAGAAAAGCATTAACTGCTATTTCGTTATATAGATTTCCTAGTATGGTAGCAGCGCCGCCAGCTCTTTGCACCTCTTGCGATGCTGATATGGTAGGAGTACTCCGGCAAACCACAATCTTTCCTTTTACGAGGTTTCTTGAAAGGGTACCAGGTCTGCATAGCCTGAAATAATGAAGATATGTTACTGGATTGAACCCTCAACTTTACACATATGCATGTCTAATGTAGTTTAATGCAATAAAATAAATTGGAAAAATTACATTTTTGGTCATTAAATTATATTCAAAAGGGTAGACTTAATTTCTAAGTTATATATATGACCATGTACTCAAAAAAAAAAGTTATATATATGACCATCTTTATTTAAAAATATCACAATTTTCTTTAAAAGTATTACATTATTTAATATAAGTATTAAATTTTCATCGTGGCCAAATCTACCTCACAGATAGGAGATTTATAAAGATTTATGAGAGGATCTCATAAGAGAATCACTCTTAATTCTGTATCACATATATAACTAAAGGACAAAAATGTAATTTTTCCAAATAAATTATATGCATGCATTTTACCCTGTTGTAGTGCTATTGGTGGTTCCAGGAATTTCTACATTGCCAGCGTAAACTAGTGGAAGCATAACTCTTCTCCTTATAGGAGTGACTGTTTGTCCCTGTTAGTAAACAAAATCGAAGTTATGAAACATATTTTAATCCATGCAATTGCACCCCAATTTCTTTCGTTCTTATACATACCTCAATAATCATTCCATTTCCTAGCTTCAAAGGTGACGAAAACACTCGATCGGTACTGCTTGCCCCCACCGTGATGATCCAAGGCGCCACATTAGCCACCGTGGACGCTTTCGGCCCATCATTTCCGGCACTACATGCCACCACAATGTTGCGTTTCACTGCGTGTAAAGCTCCGATGGCTATACCATTCTGTGTATAATACTGTCCTTTAGGTATGGCGCCCAGGGAGACGCTGATCACGTGGACCCCATCGGAGATTGCGTCGTCGAATGCTGCAAGAGTGTCATCTGCGAGGCAAGTGTTTCCTTCTGCTAAGGTTTTGTCGGGAATTGGCCAGCAGACCTTATAGATCGCGAGGCGCACGTTTGGTGCCCCGCCGGAGGCGGTCCCGGCGCCGAACCCACCAAAAGCGGCGGCGTTAGGGACCCTTCGGCCGCCCACGGTGGAAGCCGTGTGAGTTCCATGGCCGTCAACGTCTCTCGGAGATCTGAAGTCTCTGGTCTGATTGAGACGACCAAAGGTGGCTTCGTAACTCTTCAGATAGTATCTTGCTCCAATTAGTTTCCTATTATTTAAGTTAAGCAAAAATTAAATAAAAGGGTTTTGTTGGTCAACACAATACAAAAATGAAAGGGTCAACCTTGTGTGTTATCCGTGAGACAGGTTTGTCAATATGAAAATATAGTTTTTATACTATAAAATATAATACTCTGTATTAATTTGGAATAAAATGTTTGTTAAAGGGAAGTGTAATACTTTTGATAATAAATGTAATACTTTTAATAAAAGTATTAATTATATTTATCATCAAAAATATTATATTTTTGAAGCTTTTGTTATTTATAAGGTAAATGTAATACTTTTAAATCAAAATGTAAAAGTATTATATTTTTCTTCAAAGGATTACAATTTCTCATATAAGTAATAAACATTTTATTCCTTATTAATATTACATTTTCAAGTATATATACATATATATTACATTTTATCTTAACTCGACCTGTGTCTGGTCTCACACAAGTTTTTGTCAAAATGAAAATAATAATAAATGAAAAAAGAAATTAAATCTCACCTATTGCAATGAGATGAGTTAAAGGCAACACCTTCTTGGCATATTCCTTTCCATGAACTAGGAATTGGTTCCATACCTTCGTCGCTGAAGCTGGGAGACTCTGGCCACACACCTAATATCAACATTATAAAATAATGGAAGTATAAGGAAATGATCATAGCTTGTTGGGTTGCAGTTCAAAGAGTAGAGTTCAGCATCTTGTTATCCGTCCGTGGCGTTGATTGATACACAAATATAAGAAAATAAGGAATATCTTACCTGAGTCCATAATGCCGACAATTACATCTTTTCCACCATTTGCTTTACTCAACAAATCCTCTCCTCCGCCTACTGAGTTACCATTATTTATTAATTCGAGTAAGTTGACAAAATCCCAAGATCTCGTAGTATGAGGTTTTATTTCTGTGGGGTCGCTATGAAACACCGAGATAACACCTTCCATTTCTGTTATATATACACCAAATTTGGTAAATCAACAACAAAAACTAGTAGTAATAGTATGCATGATCTCATGATATCATAGTGGTAAATGTTCAGATCATCAGACCTGATATCCTGTCTGCTTCTTCTTGGGTAAGCAAAGCAGAGAAGCCATTGATAACATTCTTGTAGCTGTGAACTAGAGAGGCTGTAGCTTCTTCTTTGGAACCCTTTACAGAGTGGAGAAAGGAGCAATGGTGATCTTCTATTTCTTGGAAAGATTTCCCCCCACTGTGCTCCCCAAGATATACCACATAAACCTGCACATAACAACAAACCAAAAAGAACTTCATTATATTCACACATAAATATACATTTATTGAGCATGAAAAACAAAAGGCAGAAACCAGCTTCATTAGCGTGAGTGTCAATGCACTTTGAAAGCAGGGATTAGTTTGAGTATAGTACCATATTAAATGTAATAGTTAGGGTATATTCAGATATTTCGTGGTCTAACAGAAAAAAACAAAAGATGGATAGATAAAATATGAAACCTTTCTCTCTACTGCAGATGAAGCTGCTGCTAGGACATTAAGAATGACAAGAAACAGAACAATCGCAGAAAAATTCTTCATTTTCTTTCTTCAATAGTAAACTTTGGTTCTGAATTTCCCTCTTTGATCTGTGCCATTTATATATACGCAAAGGTGATAATAAAATAATGTATATTGTTTACCAAGCTGGCTATTTGACGCGGGCATCTGCAGATAAAAAATTATGGTACGTCGTATAGTACACCCATTTTGAATCTATAATTGTAACACTTACTTAGTCATTTAAGACCGGTTCAAATAAGTTTAGTTGTAATTAAAAAAGCGAACTACAAAGTAAGGCACATTGACCATATCATATCTATGAAATCCGATTGAGAAGACGACGTCAATTCTTCACGTCTGGCTTTCTGTGGGCTGAGTTGTTGACAATAAAATTCCTAATTAACCAATTGCTGATAATTTGACTAGTTATTATATACTCTTATCTGCAACTAGAAATATCTTAGTTAACTTCATGACTCCATATTTGTTCATTAGATTATGTTAAGTTGAATTTAATAATTATATTGACTGGCAAAATTGGTTTAATATAATCATATCATTATCCTTTGAATTATTTGGAGTAAAAAAAAAAGTAAGAAAAAAAAAACCTAAATTATAACCTTATTTATTAGCTTAGCAAATTCTCACACACATATAGGCTTAGGATACTATGAGAACATACACACGACAAAACTAAGAATCAATTTTGATCAGCCTTACATTTATAAAAGGAATAAGATTTAAATTGGCCACTGAACGTAACCTGAAAGTGCAATTAGGCCACTGAATAAAAAAAAAGTTCAATTAGGTCACTGAACACTCTAAATGTATGGTATTTCACAAGATAGCAGGTTACCATGCATTTTATCATGATACTTGCTTAATAATAAACTATTAAAATAAAAAATTAAAAAAAATTAAAAAGAAATAATAAAAAAAACACATGCGGCCACCCTTCTTAATAATACCCTTGCCACCTTGACCTTGATAGGAAACCTGTGGATGAATCAAATTTAATTAATTAATTAATTTATTATTATTATTATTATTATTATTATTATTATTATTATTATTATTATTATTTACGTAAAGTCAACTTCTTTCACAAAACAACTTTTGCTTTATTATGGTGTTTTTTAAAAAAAAAAAATTATGTTAATTTTTTTAATAGTTTATTATTAAAAAATATTTTAAACTATCAATTCACTGTCCACGTAAGCAACTAACCTGATGAAATGGATAATAACCTGCTATCAGGTGAAACTACATACATTTGAAGTGTTCAGTGGCCTAATTGCACTTTTTTTGGTTCAGTGGCCTAATTGCATTTTCAGGTTACGTTCAGTGGCCAATTTGAACCTTATTCCTTTATAAAAACTAGTGTTTTACCCGTGCGATGCACGGAAAATTTTTTGTTATTATGAATTTAAGTAATAAAATTTAAAAATACAAATATATTAAAATGTACAATATAATAATATAGTTGAATTTTCATATATTTGGTCAAGTATCTATTATCATAGCATACAAAATTAAAATTTTGTATGATTAATATAATCTCTAATCATATACATATTTATATAAATTTATAGAGAAAAATTTACATTATTAAATTGAATTATTCCTAATCTTATTTCATATATATTATAATTTTAACAATATGAATAATAACTAAGAAATTATACTTAGAAATTAAAAAAATGTAAAATATAAATTTTGTATATGTGATTTTAAATTATAGTCAAACGCATTTTCTTATATAATTGCATGTAATATAGTGTATATACAAATAATATTTATTAATATGTATATATGCAAATTCTATAATATAATTTTTGTAATTATAATTTATATTGATATATTATAATTAAAATAATTAAATTTATAAATAAATTGAATAATAGCATTTTAATTTTGTATA
>NXFB01001134.1:3314-26444 GCA_002525835.2 Ipomoea batatas
CATTATGTTCCTAACAGTTTTCAATCTCCGGTCGGCGGTGCACCTTTTTCTCTTCACCCGTTTGGCTCTGTTTAATCGTCGGTCGCCCTTTTTTTTGTTTTGTTGAACGTGATCGAAGTCAGGCAGTAATGGCAAGGCGACGACGACGTTGTGCGATCATCCTGTAAATGGCGGATCGCGATCATTCCGGCAGGAGGCGGAAGCGCAACTCTCCGGCAGAGGATCGCGGCGTGAAGCTCCGGCTGTCGACGCCGATGGTGATGATGGCTCGGGCTGTACCCCCTCCCCTTCTTCTGCGTGTCATTCCCTTTTCTCTCTCTCTCTCACGTTTTTTTTCCTTGTCTGAGAGGCTATTAGGGTTAATTCTGATGGAAATCACTCAAGGATGATTAATATGGGTTTGGGCCGGTCTAGCCCAATTCAGCCAGACCTGGGATCTAAAAATCTTTGGGTCTATCGTTGTAGTTAGGTTCAAATAATCGGTTAATGTAATGGATTATTCTGGATCAATTAATTTGGGCCTCTTTTGATTATTTAAGGTATTTTGGACTTACTTTAAAGAGGGCTAAAAGGGGGCTTTTAAAGTCTTGAGCCTCTCTTTAATTGTTTTTAGGTCCATTTCCATATTTCTTTTTGGGCTTCAACATTGAAAGATTATATTGTTATTCAAATTATTATTTGAATTTTATTATTGATGCCCATATATTAAGTTGCTATTATTGTGCAATTTAATATGATTTCATATACATATTATGTCCTACTAAGCATGAATAGCTTTTCATTATGCGGACTATATGTTATGTTTTAGAAGAGGACCATCGAGCTTAGCCAGACTTAGAATATATTTTCTTTAAAGAAAATCTAGATCATGGTGGCTATCACCATGTATGAATTCACGAGCTTGGTTTCAACGGGAGCAATTACTTGGATGTCCACGAACAATGAGGCCCTGGAAGCTAAAAGCCTTAATTTTTCATCGCCACCATTTGAACCATGACCTAAAAATGAATACCTTCCTAAAAAGGACCCCAAGACCTTATATCCCTGAAGGATAGTTTTGACTAGCAAATATCGATTGGTCCTTGACCTAAAGTTTTTTTTCAGTCTGTGACTGAATCTAAATCAACTGTACACAAAATTGTGTAACAAACGTACGTTCTGCATGACGGATGTTTCTATCACAAATTTGTTTAATAAGACCTTGCCCTCTTTTAATACCCCGGCCCCACTTGCTATTAGTAAAGTTGCAAATTCATAACGCATGTCCAGCTGACCATTCACTTGTGCCAGAAGCACACATAATGTTGCCCTGTCATGTAACATCGAAAGGGGACGAGGAAAAGGTCACGATATGAATAATAGGTCATGGTGGCGATTATACTCTCCCAAAACCAGCATAAAAGCACAATGATCCAACTTATCGAGGATAACCAGATTCATACATAACTCTAGCCCAACAGCAAGAATGCTTCGAATGTGGGTGTAAAAGGTACTACTCTCGTGCGTGCCACACCCCGAAACATTTTGTTGAAACATAACAAAACATCACAATGTTGAATCCAACCATGTAACTTTCCTGAAGCAAATGCTCTTGTTGGTAATATTGCTAAACCTACTTTTTCATTCAACATCGTTTTAGTGATGTTCCCTTTAGTTTAATCTTTATATATAAACCTCTACAATTTTTTTTTACCATTATTGATAAAGTTCCTTTTGTGAGCTCCGGTCGAGCCTCACTTTTACTTTACTAGTTTAAAGTGTTATTATGTCAAATAATAATGCGTGAAAATATCATCTATATCTATCCTAGAAGTGATAGGCTCTTCCTCTATACATTACAATAATAATTCTATTGCAAGATGCTCAATATTTTGATCGAGTGCATGCTCTATGTTAAGTTGATGATCACTATCCCTCAAAGGTGATAGTTCATCCCAATATGAATGATCATCAGTAAGATCATTCTGGTAATAAGTCGAGTAATCTTTTCAACTGTATTCTCTCAATGTTGTATACATCTGAGTCAAACCAAATTATCCACATCATGCCATTACAATTATTTGATATTCTTTGCTTTAATTTTATTAAAGCTATTCTGGCACTTTTTGAAGAAACATACCATGCTTATGATTATTTGGTGTGCCATAAAAGTTATGCCAAGACCCACACAAGTATTGATATCTTTTTGAGGGACATCATACTTGATATATTCAAATCTAACTCACTGCATATCAATATAAATCCCCCATCAACCTAGTACGTGTACACATTTATCATTCTACGTTCCTTTTTTTTTTAGTGTGCAGTCCAATTATTATCACCACCATTGCGTATCTTTATGGGCTATAACACTCCGTCTGTTTACATAGAGCCCATGATATGGAATCAATAGACACGCTGACTGCATACTAAAGATCTGTTTCACGGCATTAGAGGGAGATATATCCAAATTTAAATGCCGAGAAATCCATGAAATGGAATGATCTTCATTATAATCCACGTACCAGTAAGACTGAACTCGAAGTTCACCTATTTGCAATATTAGCAACTAATCTGCCAAATATATACCAATAACGTATATATACACTGATCATGTTGATCATAAAAGAGTGATACGGTCCATATATAATCCCCAAAATTGGACCAAATAATATATATCTCGATACTCCTTGACGCCAGAAGTGTAGGAGATCTATCGGTTTAAGAGATATGAATCATAATATATACTAGATCTAGCAAAGAAGCATTGTCACTTTTGCCTTAAAAAGAATTATGTCCTAAAGACATTTGTCCAAAAGACGAAAACCCTAGTAAGGTGCACCAAACAAACATAATATTGGGGATGCGGAACAATCAGATCTTAATATTTGGGAAATGTCAATGATCTGATTAAAAATTGTCATGATTTTGGGAGAAAATTATACAGTTGTCAACAAAACACGCCTATATAGTTGCTCATTTAAATAAACTGGATCCAGGTGAGGTGCCAGAAGCATCCTCATTATTTAATATTTAAAGGAGCAATTAAGGCATAGCTCGACTCGCTAAATTCTCTTGATAAATGTACACCATTGAATGTTAACCCTGTTGGTTACAAATGGGTGTTTTTACGAAAGAGATGATGTGGTATAATAGCTAGTATTTGTAGCATATGGGTTTACGCAGAAACCCTTGATTAATTTTAATGAAATCTCCCATGTACGATGACATTAAGTTCCACTATACAAGATAATTGGCAGAATAAACTTATATATGCAGCTAATAAACGTTGTGACCATATTACAATAAGGTCATTGGACAGTATGGTCATTATATGACCTTAGCACATATCATAATTGACTTAGTAATTCTCCTTTTTGAAGAAGGAATTATGTGTCATTATGAATTCTTTAAAAGATTACGAATGGAGTTATTACCCTCATTTAGAAGGGATAATATGTACCATAAGTGTTCTTTATTGAATTTTAAATGAGCATAGAATTACTAAATTTGATCCTCGATGGATTTATAATTCTCAAAATAATATTACAACATGTTTGTTGTTGAAATACAAAGGCTTTATTTAAATCGTAAAGCAATTAACTAAGTAATTTTCTCCTGAAACAGGAAAATGTAAAAATCAAGATAATACCGTTAGTACCTATTGAGAGGCTACTAATCATTATCTCAACGCGTTATCCTAAAAGGACCAACAATTGTACTATTTTGCAATCTATATACCATCTACTCTTTTCCTCACTAAATTTTTCCCATTGGGTTTTTCTAGTGTGGTTTTTAACGAGGCATGAGTATAATATAATAAACGGGGAGAAAGTTCCAAATAAATACTTAAATAGACGAACCCCGAAATCCTGAAGATTATGCCCTGAAGGCTTATGATTGTACTCTTTTTCCCTTAACTAAGTTTTTTCCCATCGGGTTTTCTAAAGCTAAGGTTTTTAACGAGGCAATCAGGAAGGCTGTTGTCTTCAGGGGGAGCAACAACATACACAGAGATTATTGGTCCAGAAGACCACCAACTCTTGCAAATCCTGAAGATTAAGCACAACAAGCTATGGTTGTACTCTTTTCCCTTAACTAAGTTTTTTCCCACTAGGTTTTCTTAGTGTAAGGTTTTAATGAGGAAACCAGGACTATATATATGAGTTTATAAATATCATGTACTCTTTTCTTCAACTAGGTTTTTCCCACGTGGTTTTCCTAGTGAAGTTTTTAACGAGGCATGCATATGTTAATTAAATTCAACTAGGTTTTTTCCACGTGGTTTTCCTAGTGAAGTTTTTAACGAAGCAAGATCGTAGACAAATAATATCCAAAGGGGAGTGTTATAAATATTTGTATTTAGTGGACATTATTAGGCATTACTATGTAACAGACATATTTATGTCTTCATTATGTTTCCGTTATGATTCAGTATTATATATATCATTTGTAATATGTACAAGGTTAGACTAATGAAATATTCTCTCTCCCTATTTCCTGTCTCTCTGTTTCTTTTCAATTACTTGCAATGTCCATCGGGTAGGAGCTAATAGCCAACGGGGACCAAAATCACAACAATATGATTAATATACATAAAATAATATTTGCATAATAATATGAATCATTTACAATTAAAATTTAAATTGGATGTATTAATAAATAATTATAAATTAATTTCTCTTAAATAATCCTACTTTACTATGTGTTTATGTTTATTGGTTATAATGTTATTTATAAACAAGAAAATTGCAAACTTTATTTGCAAAATTACGATCAAATAATGATTTTAGTTTCCAATTATCCATAATATATATATATATATATATATATATATATATATATATTATTACACCATAATTTCGCTAATCTACGACACATCATTCATTCATTCCAGTCCTTTTATTTAATAGTAATAATAATAGTAATAGTAATAGTAATAGTAATAGTAATAGTAATAATAATAATAATAATAATAATAATAATAATAATAATAATAATAATAATGATGATGATGATGATGATGATGTTATTGCCTTAATTACTTTACTTTCTACATTTTTGTAATACCACCCATTTGGACAAATTAAAAATATTATTTATAATGAATAACATTAAAATGACGCACCTTAAATAGCAGCTCGATGGAAACAACGGAGGATTCTCTCTCTGCGACGAACTCACCGGCGGCGACCGCTCGGTCACCGGAAGACGAAGATCTACTCCAACGCAATACTAAGAAGGCGAAACGACCAAGGGATTCAACGGGGAAATCAAACCAGGTTCAACCAGCGGAAATCGGGCAAGAATCAACAACGTTCGCCGGACTCAAATCTTCGGATTCCACTCGATGGCAAACCCCAGTCGAAACACCTAACATAGCCTGGGGCAGAAAGAATGTCGAGGATCCATTTGATAAGGAAACGGCTTCTGATGACGAAATTATGGGCGATGAAAGAGCGGTCCCGAACTGTCCGATAATCCGAGTGACGAGGGAAGAGAAAGAGAGGTTGCGCCGGCCATGGTGACGGACGCTCATCATCAAATTGCTAGGAAGAAAGGTGAGTTACTCGTTCTTGATCAATAGATTGCAGAGGATGTGGAAGCCAGAAGCAGGCTTCGATCTAATCGCCCACGACCAAGACTTTTATCTGGCAAAATTCGAATCCCTACGGGATTACGAATTCGCAAAATACGATGGACCGTGGATTATTCTGGGCCATTATCTTACCGTTCAAGAATGGGTTCCCAATTTCATACCCTGGAAGAACAAGTTAGACAAACTCCTAGTCTGGATCAGGTTTCCCTCACTGCCGATTGAGTATTTTGAGGAGGAGTTCTTGATGAAAATAGGCAGAGAAGTCGGTCGCCCAGTAAAGGTCGACTACACAACAAGCTTAGTTTCAAAAGGGAAATTCGCTAGGATTTGTGTTGAGTTGGATATGACCAAGCCATTACTGTCAAAATTCACGTTAGTTGAAGAAGTATGGCCTATTGAATATGAGGGGATCCACATGGTTTGTTTCAAATGTGGCATCTATGGCCACAAACAAGGGCAGTGCGGAGGCGAAGGTAGTAGGGATGAGGAGATCGGAGATCAACAGCTACCCAAAGAAGCCCATGCTAAAGGACAACAGACACGGAGGACGCAACCAGTCCCACAACGACCGACCGCACCAACCCGCAATTACAACGACAACTTTGGGGCTTGGATGCTTGTAACAAAGAAAGACAGAAAAGGGCAGAGAAGGCCGGATAATCGACCCCCAGTTCCACCAGTTAGAGGAAGGAATCAGAACGCAACGTTGAACCCCAACCCAGGGGCAATGGCGACAAGCTCTCGATTTGCCGCACCGGAGCAATTAGCCGACTACGAAATCGATCCAACGCAAGAAGGCACTACGCCAGCCACTATCAACATGAACACGACAAGAAGACTGCCTGCAATCCGAACCACCCCTCACATCCAAACGCAGGTGACTCAAGGACCAAGCCCTCAGTTATCTCAGGGAAGACAGCCCCGGTCAAGCGGCCGAGGGGCATATAGAGGCAGGGGTGGCGGAGGAGGGCCCCCCAGACGAGCTGCAGCAGAGACTGAACACATGATCGTGAGGGGTTCAAGAAACGGGAAGCAGATTATGACAACGGTAGTCCACCATCAATATGACCTCCCGGAATCATCAAATAGAGCTGAAGAGGATGCTGCTTTACTTGGTGAACCACCCGATCTTGCCAGGGCCTCTACTAACAATCTGGGCGTCGAGGATACAGTTATGGATGATGACACTGGCCAAGAAGGCCAGTTCGTTCCTGTTCTGTGAGTTTTTCTGTGCAATTGTGCACTTTTTCCTTGCTTTTACTGGTTTTTAATGATTATGTTAATTTGGAATTGCCAAGGTGCTGCCTCTAGGGCTTTTATGCGCACCTTTAAACTTTTTTGCAGAGAATATTCTCCAGAGATGGTATGCCTGCTCGAACCCAAAGTTTCGGGTGACCAGGCCAACTCTATCTGTTTTGATTTTGGTTTTGATGAATGGGTTAGGGTTGAAGCGGTTGGATTTTCGGGTGGTATATGGGTCTTTTGGAAACTACCTCTACAGGTAGAAATCCTAGGCACACACCCACAGTTTATTAACTTGCAGGTGATGGAACAAAACTCAACTCCTTGGGTTTTCTCAGCAGTGTATGGGAGTCCAAATCCATCCCTTCGAAAAATTTTGTTTTCTAACCTCTCTTTGCAGGCCTTTACCCCACAAACCCAATGGTTAGCTTGTGGGGATTTCAACTCTGTTATTAACATCAGCGAAGTATGCAATAAGGAGCGCTTTAACTCCACCAGGTGCACAGACTTTAGGGAGTGGATATTCCGGGAAGGCCAAATAGACTTAGGTTTCAGGGGCTCAGTATTTACATGGATGAGAGGGGTCAATTCTTCAACATTTAATGGAGCCCGTTTGGACAGAGCCCTATGCAGTGCAGATTGGAGACTTAGATTCCCAGACGCCGAGGTAGAGCACCTCCCTATAGCCAATTCCGATCATGCACCATTGCTTATAACAACAAACCCTCGGCTGGGAGCTAGAAATACAAAGAAGTTTAGGTTCAATATGGTTTGGACAACTCACAAGGACTTTCTAAACTGCATTCGAAAGGTATAGAGTACAGGTAATGATTTAGAAACTAACAAGAGGTTAACAGCAGAAGCCTTGTCAGATTGGAACGTCAACACATTTGGTAATGTGTTTCAAAGGAAGAAACGACTACTAGCCAGAATCAAAGGGATACAAAACTGCCTCACTCAACAACCGACCCAAAATCTCATCAAGTTAGAGAAAAGGTTGAGGGAGGAACTCGATGAGACACTAGCGCAGGAGGAGATTTTATGGTATCAGCGGTCAAGAGAACAATGGATTACATCCGGGGATCGGAACACCCGCTACTACCACACGCCACCTCAGTTAATAAATCATTTACCAGGATCGATAAGCTCAGGACTGAGAATGGGGAATTGGTGACTGATGAAGGCACAATCAGAAGACATATCTACAATTACTTTAGTCAGCTCTTCTCGAAAAATAGAAGTAGCAGGCCTCAACCTTTTATTCAGGGTCATTTTCCCAGACTGACAGAGGAGGATTGGAGGGAAGTGAACCGACCATTTGAGCCAGAAGAAATTAAACAAACTCTTTTCGAGATGGACCCTTGCAAAGCTCCGGGCCCCGACGGGTTTACTGCTGGCTTATACCAAAAATCCTGGTCTATTGTGGGTAATGAAATTTTAAATTTTGCATCTGAATTTTTCTTAACAGGCACCTTCCCTACAGGCACGAACGATACGGTTATCACACTCATCCTAAAGGTGGCCTCCCCTGAATCAGTCAAGCAATTGCGGCCGATTGGGCTTTGCAACGTTTCATACAAGGTAGTAACGAAAGCAATGACAACCAGGCTGAAGGATATTTATAAGAAATTAATTGGGCAGCACCAATCAAGCTTTATACCAGGACGACAGATCGCAGATAACATCATAGTTTTCCAAGAAGTACTCAACTCCATGCGAACCAAGAAGGGCCAAGTAGGGTGGATGATAATGAAAATTGATTTGGAAAAGGCATACAACAAGCTGTCTTGGGAGTTCATCAAAGAATCTCTTTCGGATATCGGCTTTAACACAGCGTGGAAATGGAACATTATGAGTTGTATTTCAACATCAAGACTGGCGATCAACTGGAGTGGACAACAATCAGATTGGTTCAGACCTTCAAGGGGAATAAGACAGGGAGACCCTATCTCCCCCTTACTCTTTGTTTTATGTATCGAAAAACTTAGTCATCTTATCCTTGATTCTGTGAATTCGGGTAAGTGGAAAGGTATTAAATTGACTAGATATGGTCCTCATTTATCGCACTTGTTTTTTGCAGACGATATAGTGTTTTTCGGAGAAGCTACAATCGAGCAGGCCTAGGAAATGATCTCATGTCTAAGGATCTTCTGCGATCACTCAGGCCAGAGCGTAAATACTCAAAAGTCATCACTGTATTTCTCGAAGAACACACACGCCGATCTTCAACACCAACTGGCCAATATGACTGGAATCCCGAGAGTGGATGACTTGGGAAAATACCTAGGCATTCGATCAATCCATGGCAGACTAAAGAAAGACACATTCGCAAGCCTGATTGAAAGAATGCAGAACAGACTAACGGGCTGGAAATCAAAGACCCTTTCTTTTGCGGGAAGGCTCGTTCTCGCTCAGTCTGTACTGTCAGCGATCCCTTATTATGCAATGCAAACGACGACCCTTCCGGTTGGGGTAACCAAAGCTATGGAGTAGCTTATCAGAAACTTCCTATGGGGCAGCTCAGCAGACGCAAGAAAGAGCCACCTAGTTAACTGGCTAACGGTCACCAAAAGTAAATCGGAGGGCGGACTAGGCCTTCGCAGACTTGATTCCATGAACGAGGCATTCCTAGCCAAACTTGGATGGCGGCTGTCACAGGGTGATAATGGTCTATGGACACAGGTGCTAAAAGCAAAATACTCGGTCACATCCCAGGACTTTACAACCTGGAAACCGAAATCAAACATGTCGGTCGTTTGGAAAGGTATCTTGAAGTCAGTCCCTATTCTATTAAAGGGAAGGGCAAAGCTAATAAGGAATGGCTCCAGCACCGCCTTTTGGCGAGACAGATGGGTAGGGGACTGCCCTCTCATAGACAAGGCAACATCGTTAGTTTTCCTTCCAGACCAATATAGATCAGTCAGGTCCTATTGGAGTAGAAGAAGGGGATGGAAATGGGACCAATTCAAACATCTCCTCCCGGAATCAGTTCTGAACGATATAGCAGCCATCATAGTCAAGGAAGATTCAGAACTGGAGGATCTCACAGTTTGGAGACACGAGACCGCAGACTCATTTTCGGTCAGCTCAGCTTATGACATAGTGTGTAACCATTCTACTATGTTAGAAGCAACTAAGTGGAATGCCATATGGAAACTCAAAATTCCAAGCAGCATAAAGACGTTCCTATGGCTATCCCGACATGAGAAAATTCTGACGAATAGCTTGAGAACCCGCAGGGGTATGACAGATGACAACAAATGCCACATGTGTAGGGACAAAGCAGAGGATGCTAATCACGCTCTGCGGAAATGCCCAGCTGCAGATATGCTCTAGTCCAGAATATTACCAGTATTCCATGCAAATACACTGCACTTATCATTTAAAGAATGGTTGGATTGTGGAATATCCAATAAGGGCAGCCGATCCAAACCTACGACTGATAATGTGACATTCGCGACATTGATTTGGTGGGTGTGGAAGTGGAGAAACGAGGCCATTTTCAGAAACACAACCCAACCTCTCCTCTCCAAGATTGCTTGGATTGACTCCAGGTGAAGGAAATAACAGCAGCCTTTGAAAAAGGGCCAAATTTGCTGCTCTCAATCAATTCATACAAATGGGAGAAATTAGTATGGTCTAAGCCTGAGGAAGGTATGATCAAGATTAATTTTGACGGCGCAGTTGACCCCAGAACAAGCAGTGCAGGTTGCGGGGGGATCATAAGGGACTCCCAAGAGTCATAGAAAGGAGGATTCATCTGCAACATAGGGTCCTGCCCACCATTACAAGCTGAAGCATGGGCGCTACTCAGGAGTATACAAGTAGCAAATCACATGGGATTCAGAAATGTCACCTTCGAAGGTGACTCCATGGAACTTACTGCTGCAGTGAACGGAGGGATTATAAACAATAGCAGAATCTGCAACATCATCAGAGCCTGCTATCAAGAGCTAAGGCAGTTAGAAGCCTGGAAGATTACTGCCATACCACGTGAGATCAATGCCCCGGCAGACCGCATGGCAAGCTTTGCAAAGATGTACCCAAGAGGTATTCACATCATTAATGACCCTCCAGAGAGTATCCTAAATCTGCTCGAGTTCGATAGCTTAGGATTCCCACAATGGCGTTTAGTGTATGGCTCTAACTGAGACCTATGTACATCACTTGGGTTTCCCCCTTCCATCAAATATAAAAAAAAAAATGGCGCACCTTAAGTACACAAAACATACCTTAAGCGCACAAACAAAGCATCTTAAGAACACAAACCACGCACTTAAAGTTTTAAAAGGGCGCACCTTAAGTTTCAACAACTTACGCACCTTAAGCATACAAATCACACACCTTAAGAAAGAAAACAACGCACCTTAAGAAAGAAAATCACGCACCTAGACCTTTATGCTGACGCACCTTAAGTTTCAACAATTGACGCACCTTAAGCAAAAAAAACAATGCACCTTAAGAAGGAAAGCCACGCACATAAAGTTTTAGATCTACGCACTTAAGGTTTCAACAACTAACGCACCTTAAGCCACACAATACAAAAATCACCCACCTTAAGCACAAAAACCACGCACCTTAAGAAAGGAAACCATGCACCTTAAATTTGACCCAGATGCAAAAAGACCAAATTGAAATCGCTTTTTTTTTAAAAAAAAAAATCATTGTTAATCTTGGATATTGATTTAGGCAATACCAATGGCTCAGATTTAACGCACAACCGCACGAGACACACTCAACTGCACGGGAACTGAATTCTATATATATATATATATATAGGGTCATGTTCAGGTGTGGCCGCGCCTTTACGTGCGGTCGTGCGGTTTACACAACTCAATGTTAAGAAATGCACCACTCAATAACATTGAGTGGTGTGTTTCGTATTAAGAAATGCATTTTCATTGTGGTGCATTTCGTAACATTGAGTGGTGCATTTCTTAACATTGAGTGGTGCACTTAACATTGAGTGGTGTAAATCGCACGGCTGCACGTAATGACGCGGCCACATTTGAATAGAAATCTATATATATATATATATATATATATATAGATAAGGGCTGGGAGGGGTGAGAGGGGCAATGTAACACACTAACACCCCCAACTTTAAGGCCATATTTAAGGTAATTTAGTTGATCAAAAGATAATAAATTAAACTCTAGTCACAGCGGAAGCAATAACCAAATATCTGGGGTGTTATGCCACATCTAACTATTCTAAGTCATATGCTAAGGTTATGTCCACAACTAGAATCCATCAAAGACATAAGTCTGAAACTAAAGATTATTACATCGAAAAGTCTCCACGCAACTACGTAAACTAACTACAAGAGAGGGAGGTAGAACTACTAGCATGCTAAACGCGCTCTCGACTCTACTCTATACATGAATCATGAGTTAAAATAATTAACGATAAGTGCTAAGTAAAACCCCACTCCAACATGTAAAGCTACTATATATATATATATTTCAATATCCACCATAGATTTGAGACTGACATATAGAATATATGTACTCACCCACATAGCCAACACTAAGGAATATTTTCAAAAGACTTCCACACCACCATCATAGAGATAGCAAGAATGACTCAGAAAAAGGTTATTAGACCACAATAAAGCACAAGTTGAACACCTAAGCCAAAGGAACATCAAGACAAGTCATAATCATAATAGATAATGAAGCATACATAGATAGTAAGATAGAAACAAAGAGAGTTCCAATCCACCATATATCAATCCACCACATAATCCACCAAAGAGCCCATCAAGGCATAATCAATGTAAGTTCAATCCACCAAGTGTAATAGTAAAATCCGAGTGGAGGGTTCCAATCCACAAACAATACCACATAAATCAATATACACAAATGTAACACAAATTTGGAAACAGATATGAACTTAAAGTGTATACACCCCCTATTGGGATTCCAAGCCCAGTGGGTTAGTTACCATCTCTAACACCCAGGATTCATTTATTTCAGGTGCTCAGCCCACAAGAGCCAAAGGCCCATAAATTCTCAAATCAATGGTATCATAATGAGCCCCCACACGGATCCACATGCCAGCATAATGATATCAAGAAAGATTTAATAACAAGGAATATAGCTCTCAACAAAGAATGTCTCTCAAATACATAGCATATAGGATTCCAAGGGTACATATATACAAATGAGAATCAAAGGTAGTAACTATTAGGAACCCCAAGCCTTTGATATTGATGATACCAAAGCCTAGAGGAGACGCCCCTCCAAGGGTCAAGATTATGAAGGCCGAATGATAAAGATAAATCATTCGTGGAAATCATGAAAGAATGATAAAGGCAATCATTCTTGTGAGTAGTCAAGGCACGAGTAGTTAAAAGGACAAGCCTAAAAATATTCTCTGAAAGTTTGTCTTGTCCATAGCATTGATTTTGTGCATGATCATTGACAAACAAATTCTAGGAAGCAATCCCAATGAGCATTAAATGTCATGTCCTTTTGTGTGAGACAAAAGACAAATGTCTGAACACAAAGTAGACAAACGGCTGCAAAAAGTACTGACATCCACATGGCTCAAAATTATCCAATGGATATTTCACACTGGACAATAGGTTTTGAATTTTGACTTCCTCCAACAGACTCATAATTCTCACCTATAAATACACATGCTCTCATTAGCCCCCTAAACTAACAAAAGTTCCAATTAGATCCTTCATCTCTTCACTTTTATGCAATTAAGTTAATTAACAGGTTACATCTAGGTCACAAGTAAATTTCTTTTTAAAAAATGAGTAAATTGCACTTTTGGTCCTGTGACTATTGAGGTCTTGTTAATTTGTGTACGCGACTTTAAAAAGTAAATTTAGTCTTCTAACTATGCATTTTTTAACAGAGTTGGTCCTTCCGGCCAAATCACTGGCCAAATGTCGCCGGAAAGTTATAATTTGTTTAATAAAGGGGGCATTTTGGTCTTTTCATCCTCCTTTATTCTTCTTCTCCATTTACTAATACCGAGATGTCCATCCACGTCCAGAAACCGCTTGTGCAATTGCAGCGTCCAAACGAGCCTCGGCCGCTTCAGAGTCTTCGAAGACGAGTCCTCCCCAAAGTTTTCATTCCGCAAAGTCGAGTCAGCCTCCTTCGCCTCACCTCCGGACTCAATTCGTCGGGTCTTCCTCGAATCGGATCCTTCCCTCGTCAGAACCGTATCATCATCCGTAACCATCTGCTCCATGTTCCCCTCCTCGTCAAACGCCTTAAAATTAAAATAATTCGTAGATGACATCGTTTGAGGTTGCCCTCCCTGTAGCGACGAAAACGTCACCTTCGACACGCGACTCACATCGAGCCGGAAATTTAACAGATTTAACATTACAAAGGGGAATCTCAAACAAGAAAATTAAAAGAGAGGAAATAAATTCTATTAATGAAAATTAATAATTAGTGTGACAGTAGGTGAATCACTATACACCACAAACCCAATAATGAGCAACACCGCATGAAAATCCTCCGCCTCCGCCGCCAGGTTTATTCAGTTAATTGGGTTCATCGGGAAGATCAGGTGAGTGACTAATTGGAGTGGTAGAATTACTCTGTGTTGATTCACTTTTTCCGAATATGGGATTGAATTGCGTTGAATTTAGTTGTTTTAATGAGGTGAAATGTGTTTCTGCTCTCATTTCTTTGACAAGGCTAAATTGAAGCTTCGCAAGTATGGCCAGTGCACGCTTTTTGGCAACTCGACAAAGGTGTCCCTTTGATATGCTAAAGAATTTTTATTCAATGGCATATTTTTCAATTATATCTTGTGAACGCAAGGATTGTGTCATCGCCGCGAGCAGGGATTGTGTTATCTCCGGTGAGCAGGTGCAGGTGCAAGGAAGAAGAAAACATTGTAAAAGGACCTTTTTGCCCCCACTTATAAACAAATTAAAATGGGTTACGTTTTTCCGGCCAAATTTGGCCGGTGATTTGGCCGGAAGGACCAAATCTGTTAAAAAATGCATAGTTAGAAGACTAAATTGTTACTTTTTAAAGTCGCGTACTCAAATTAACAAGACATCAATAGTCACAGGACCAAAAATGCAATTTACTCTTAAAAAATTAAATTAATTAAAATGATAAATATATTTTAAATTTAAATAAATTAATAATTTTTTAAAAACCTCTAGCGATTGAAGTGTTTTGATGTTGAGAATTAATTATAATAATTCTCTTTTCTCCTCCAGTTCACTTCATCGTCTGTTTGCATCTACAAATCTCTTCTTTGTTTGCTCGTTTGTTTTGTTTCGTCTGATAATGTAATTGGAGGCAAGTAAACGTCGATTTGCAAATTTTTTTTGTTTATGGGTCTTATTGACAGAATTGTCTGCCTGTTTCTTGAATCTCGAAAGATAAGATCTAATTTCGTTTGAAATTTGCGAATTTCGGATTTGGTTTGCGTTCACTAGGTTTCAATTGAAACTTAGGAATAAAAATTATTGTATTTTGTGGATTGGCTTCAGATTGTATACTGTGGGTTTCAATTTAAGTTCTAATATAGTGTGGATTGGCTTCAAATTTCGTGGTTTATGTAAAAAATTGGAGAAGAAATAAATCAATTTCATCAGTTGAGAATAAAATTTATTTTTTAAATAATTAATTTTAAAAAATCAATTTTTACCTGCTATTACATTGTGTTTACCTGCAAATTGAGCTAATTGCTCAAATTTAAAAAGTTATAGGCTTAATTGCATAAAAATAAAGAAATGAAGGGCCTAATGGGAGTTTTTGTTAGTTTATGGGGCTAATTGCACTTTGACTTATAATTTAAGGGCCTATTTTACCCTTATCCTTTGATTATTTAATCAAGTTAAACAGCTAATAGTGGTTAAACAAATCAATTGACTGATATGCTAAATATTTTACCAAACAAGGCCATTATGTGCAGCAGACCAACAATTAACAGATTATGTGTGTGTATTCTCTTGTAAATATGTCCATAGTATAGCATATGCCAACAATTAGCATATTTTGTACCAGTATTCCTTTGTAATTAAGTCCCATGGTATAACCAACTGTATTTAATCACTTATGGGGGAGAGAGAGAATAAGAATTCATCTTCTCATAATTTACTTAAACATGGATTGAGCAATTTTGACAAATTGAAAGGTGAACAGTTTAAATTTCTGCTAATTAAATTCCAAATCAACACTGTTTTTGGTACACCAGAAACTGTGGAAGAAAGAGAACTAAAGTACATCTAAGTTTTGGCCTTTAAATCTCAGCCCACATCCACAACATCCAAATGAAGGAGATTCTCAAAGGCTCTCCTCTCAGCTCTCAGGCAGTTGCTCCACAATCCTTCCTCCAATGTCCTGTCCTAAATTGGTCACATTTATTACCCTCTGGAAAAAATATTCCACTTCATAATATGAAAAAAGGACTTTAGAATCGTATGTCGTGGTTACCTAGAGCCCATCTTAAATTCTGTTTATATACATCTCAAAATATTCTATACACCAACACAAGGGAGGGCAAGTTTCTAATTCTACTCAGCAAGTCTCCACATACACANCACTTGGTATATAGGATGTAGCCACTGTTTAAAAAAGGATTATGCAAAAAGTGACAAACAATTTAACTCCAAGGGTAGTATCAATTCCATAAAAAAAAAAACACACATGCACACACACACATACAAAATCAACTACTACACTCATTCATACTAATTCCAAAAATATGAACTTGAAAATGAACATGTGCAAAATGGATGTGGAAATTGTTGCTGAAACTGGACACATTGCAGCATCAGTATTCAAACTACCTGCAGAGTTATCGTTGTTACTGTCAAATAACAAGTTATGAAAATAGAACAAGAGTTACTACTCATGAACCTTCTACAAATATAATAAATATTAATGTTTTATTCAATATTCCACATTAAACATATAATGGAAAAAATTACCACTGCAAAATATCAACAGACGCTTGCAAAATCAAGAGTTCATAGTACAACTAAAATCTCAGTCATATACACAACAAGACAAATCCACAACTTCCTACACCATGATCTCATTGCATGACTCTATCATCTATGCTCCCACTAGTAACCCAATTGCAAATGACACACTACCAACAAAAAAGAAGAGGACAAATATTGAAGATGAAAACAATGACAATGTTACCTAAAAGAGAATTAAGAAGACTTAGAGAAATTCAAACCAAAAGTAGTATTTATTTAGACAATCGTTTTTACTCTAAATATTTAGACTATTGATTTTACAAAGTTGCAAATATTTATTTTAGTGACAATTATAATGAATTTCCTATATTATATTGCAATCATATACTTTGAATTACATATTTAAATAAACAAATTCAACATTCAATTATCTATGTATGAACTTCTTCTATATAATCTTGCATTTGATATACTTTAAATATTTATTTAAATTTAAACATTAGACATTAACTCATTCGCGCAATGCACAGGTAAAACTAGTAGATTAATAACTTAGAATCAAAGTTTGATATGTCCGTTTAATTTTGATTAATTATTAACTTAATTTAGAAAATAATAAATTCCAATTTCACTCCACATTTAATAGTATTCTTTTAATTTGATCTCATTACATCCTTATATTTTATTTAACTGTTCCAATTAATTCTCTGTTCTGTTAAAAAATAAATTTCTGTAAACTTTTTTTTTTCTTTTCATTTTATTGTTTAGTAAATGAGGCTAACATGTAATTTTTTAATTCAAGCATCTTATTTTCTCTCACTCTCTTGTGAACTATTGTAATTGAATAATAAAATTAGATGTTAGTCATACTTATTAAATTAAAATTTGCTCTTTAGAAAATAATTGATATGATTGGTTTAGAATTTTATAAAATATTTGATTAAATGCGTAGAAATTTTGTTTATTTTTACATTTAACATTATGATGTAAAATTCACATTTACATTTCATATTTTTAAAAAGTAATTCATATTCGAAACTCATTTGGAAACATTTTTTATATTATGTTGTTACTTAATTAATCAAAAGTTTAAAAAAAAATAGATAGTTTCTTCTATACAAAATCTAATCTACTTATAGTATCTGCTCAACATGATATGTCAACATCCTCGATTGATATTGGACTCACACATGATATGAGACCTTCCATTTAAACGGTTTCTTAATTAATCAAAATTTAAAAAACACGATTGCAGATTTTTAGAGACCTTGTGGTCTAGTGGCACCTCGTTGCACCCCACATGGGAGGGGTGGTTCGAGCCTCAGTGGAGGCGATATTGGCTCTCTATGCTTCATTTACTTGAGAAAGTAGCTATGAACACATACTACATTGTAACAGAGTCAATAGTACTCAAAAAAAAAGAAGAAGAAAAACACTTTGGGTTTAATTTTTTTAAAAGTTGGGTCAAATTTCAAAATCTAAAAAACATAATTAAAAGTTATTCCATTTTATTTCACATTTTCACTAAGACATCCCTTTTATTAATTGAAAAATTTCTCTAATTTTACAAAAAATTGGAGACTTGAACAATAGAAAATAGAAAACATGTTTAACATTGTGTAGGAGAGAATAAGTCGATAAAACAAATTTATATATATAATATATAAATAAATAACGGGATTTAAATTTTATGAAAAGTAATTCTGACCACAAAATTGGTACGAAACCAAAGGATTGAATTTATTTATACAAAAATATAAATGAAAAGAGGACTTTCAATTTTCAAGAATATAAGCCCAACAGAACAAAAGGAAAATACAAGTCGTGTGTACTCACACTCTGTTTAAAATCGATTCGCTACCTACCGAGGGTGCTATAAGCGCTGCAGCGTCAGTCTCCCAAGATAAAATGAATTACGACTTAATGTTTGAGCAGTCAAACAAATAAGCCTGAAGCTAAGTATAAATTAATAGTAATGAATAATGACATTAACATCTAAAATAAATTCATATTTGTAACCTTCAAAACCGACAACTTAATATTTGAGCACTCAAACAAATAAACCCGAAGTAGAAATTAATAGCAATGAATGATGGTCCCTCGACTATTGCTCATTCTCAATTTTGTATTTCGACTTTCAATTGCACAAAATGTGATCCATCAACTTTCAAAAACTCACCCAATTCGATACTCCGTTACATATTCCATCCAATCAGTGTTAAAATGAAAGGCATTTTTGTCCATTTACCTTTTGTTAGCCTAATAAACATTGAGAAATAGTTGAGGAACCATTTTGGAAAAAAAAAATTATTTATTTCATTTTTATTTATTGTCATTTTTAGACCTATCAAATTAGAATTTCTATACATTTTTTCTTACAAATATAAATAGTTAAAATCGCGCAATCCATCATCAAAATTTTTAACTTTCTTTATAGACTTTTTCTCTCCATCTAAACATACAAACTAGTCCTATCATGTTTTACAATAAGTTCCGTAAATTTCATAAATACTCATATACTTTTTATTTTTNCAAAACAACACCCAAATTGACCAAAACCAAATGCTGTCACTGAAATCCTATTCCCACATCTTCCCCATAAATGCCCTATCAAATCCATAGAGAGATCCATTGCCTGTCTTTTTTTTACCACTTTTCAACTTGTTCCACTACAATGCTAAAATTGCCCTATCAAATCTATGGAAAATCCTTCCGTCATATATCAACTACAGGTCTGCAGCCAGATCACGACACTTTAACTTAATCAACTAGGGAAATAAGGACGGTGGCCCACAGTTACAATTCAAAAAATTTAAATATTAACTGAACTGAATAATTGCTGAGCTGATTGATTGTTTGTTTCTAATGAACTCACTTTTGATTTTAAAGAAAAACGTTCACTTTCAATGAACCAAATATTCACATTATTAAATGTTTGCTTTGTATGAAGTAATATTTTCACTTAAAAATAAAGTTCCAGATGATGCTTATCCCATTGCATAGTCAGACTCCTCAACTAGAATTCTGCAAAAGGAAGCTATCTGAATACCATTTTCATTACATTCAAATCCAATGATTATTTTCTTCAGACATCAAATCCAGCTATTCTTTTGCAACCATTCTAGTAATTTATGATTTCAAATGTAATTCAAGAGGTTTTCCCCCCTTCTCAAACTTTTAAACGTAATATAATATACAGAATTCGATATTACTTTGAAGCCTCAGTCTCAGCTGTTCCCCTTAATTGTTTATTTCTATTCACTCACTACATGAGAATCAAATACCAAGAGAAATTTATTGTTCTTCCAAAACCTCTTAATATTCCGGAATGTTAGATTTACTATGACCTCAATATCATAATGGGATAACCTCAAATAAACAAAGATGAAAAAAACGCAATAATTAGGTTATAATATGAATTAATTTCAGATAATTTAGACACTCACCTAGAATCTGGCAGAGCTTATCCACATCACTTTGGGAAGGCACGGTCCCGGGGCCTTTGAACACTTGGCGGCACGCCAGAAACAGCCTCTGCAGCTGCAAACTCGAAGGAACTTCCCTCTTCACATCACAAGGCCTCTTAGCAGCTTTGGTGCTCCGACATCTCTTCTTCCGTATACCGCCCTTACCGACACCAAAGCCAACGCGCCTCACAGAAGCAGCAGCCTCGCCGGTCGGCTCCAACAACCCCCCTGCAGACGCCGCCGCCTCCACCGCCGTCATCGAATTTCACGTCTCTGAAGTGGTAGTCTCTAAATTGTTCTCCGGAATCCGGAAACGGTGCGCAGATCTGAGATAAGGTTGAGAAGAGTGCGATGAGAATGTAGAGGTATACGTATGTGTATATATCTGAGGAGGTGAGAGGAAGAAGAAAACCAAAACCAGGGGCCATGGAGAGAGAGAACCGATTTTCCTTTTTTTTCTTTTTTTCTTTAATTTTTTGTATTTTTTTTATTTTTGGGGGGCTGATTTGTTGATTTCTTCTCTCCCGTCTCCCGCCCGCAAGATTGCGAGGAAATGGAAACTGCTAGTAGTTTGAACTGTACTGTACAACACGTGGTCCACTCCAACACTCCCAGCTGGGCTAAATCAATTCAGGATTTCTAAAGCGGTTTTTTATTTTTCTTTTTTCCGCTTATTATTTACCCAGTATTAGTGGAAGAAAATCAAATATTTATTATTTGAGTTATTTTAAATGAGGACGTGAGGTTTTCAAAAAAAAAAAAAAATGAGGACGTGAGAGATAATTCAGAGCATTGATTTATTCGATCTAATGGTTGAAAATAAAAAAAAAAATTATATTTATAAAAATGGCTCTACTCATTTTAAAATTTGTAGTATTTTTGAAAATGATCCTGCAGAATTTTTACTTATTTCTCATCCATCAGATCTTGCAATCAATGGTTTAGATAAGTACATAGGTTTTTCTTCAAAAAAATAAAAACAAGATAAGTCTACGTGTCATCATCTAACTATAGGTCCTCATTTGATCTTTTATATATATATATATATATAGGGTTGCACTCTAATGCGAACTGTCGCCCAGGTAAGAAATGAGAACGCTCCACAGTCGTCCACGTGTCCAGATCAACGAATCAGATGCAATTTTAAAAAAAATGACGCGGTGGCATTTTCGTAAATAATTGGAACTTTGGTGCACCTAGTTTCACTTATAAGTGCACCTAGTTTCACTTAAAAGTGCACCCACTTTCACTTACAAGTGCACATATTTTCGCACCTATTTTCACTTAAAAGTGCATAATTTACCTTGTTAATATTCATGCACCTAATTTCGCAAATACTTTCACTTACAAATGCAAGTAATTTACGTTGTTAATATTCATGCACCTGGGTGCAACCTAGGTGCATCTAGTTATAACATTAGGTGCACTTAGTATTGATACTCAATGTACAATTCACTTGCACATGTAATACATTTTACTTGCATCTGCAATACATTTTACTTGCACTTGTGCAAGTAATTTACTTTGGTAACATTCATGCACCTAGGTGCAACCAATGTGCACCTAGTTATAACATTAGGTGCACTTAGTATTGATGCTCAGTGTACAATTTACTTGCACTTGTAATACATTTTACTTGCACGTGTGCACCTATTTTCACTTACAAATGCAAGTAATTTACCTTGTTAACATTTATGCATCTGGGTGCACCTAAGTGCATCTAGTTATAACTATACGTGCACCTAGTTATAACATTATGTGCAACTACATTCCGGACACGTGGCGCGCGGTGATTCGTCCACATTTCTCTCCTGGGCGCCTAGTACGCATTTGAACGCGATCATATATATATATATATATGGTATACTTAAATGTAGGGAACTCGAGTTCAAGCAATAGTGTTTGATCACAGCATTGGAATGTATGATATCACTCTACAAACCAACTCTTGCTATACTATTTCAAATGTTATTGTCAAACCTGCAAGTCCTAACTATAAAGTTATTGATTTGAAATACAACTACACATTGACTTTAAATGGTAGGATCATTGTCCAAAAATTGATAATGATGACACCCCACCAGCTTCAATTTAACAAGTTTACACATTATTTTCAGAATTTTATCAATGCATCAAAACTTCTAAAGAAATTTGTAAGTTAATTTTTACTATATCATTATAACAATATATATTATAACCATATATTTCAAATTATTTATCCATATCCCTCTATATATAACAATGGTAGCAATTCCAAAACAATTTATTTTAACAACGAATGTAAATAATAAAATCAATAACTTCATTATTGTTGATGAAAAGTAAGTCCACACGCTATTACTCTTATTAAATTAAATATAAATTACGGAGTAGTAGTTACAACAAAAAATCTACAAATCTAATAAGAGCGAATAAAGTTAAGCCCCTAACAAGAATTAAAAAATGTTTGTGTAATTGTTTATCAAAATGAATAGTTCATATTATTTTGATTATAGTATTTTTTTTTTTAATGATTTTCCTTCTTTACCCCCTATTATAGTATTTTTCTTCCCTTAAATAACACCACATTCCATTAGTATAAACTTTAGTAACGGAATATTCCGTTAACTATCTATTATTATTAACTTACTCATTGATTTCTATATAAAAAGTTTTATGTTCGAACCTCATCCCAATCAGAGTTGACATAATTGTTAAACATATACTATAAATATGTTAGAATAATGTATTAAAAAAATACAATATAAAATTTAACATAAACTTTGGTTAAATAATTAGGCGGACTAAATACATAGCATTCAAAGTTCAGCATCAAAGATTATAGATAAGGAACCTTAAAATCATTTTCTTACATCTTTTAAAAAACAAATTTAGGTTAAGTTGTTTTGTATTTGCTTAATTAATCTTCTTTTGATTATTTA
>NXFB01001136.1:6625-24379 GCA_002525835.2 Ipomoea batatas
TTTGACTTGGGTTGGTGGTTGGTTTGACTTGGTTGATGGTTGGTTTGAGGGTTTGGAAGTTGGAGTGGGGATTCTTTCTTGGTTGGTTGTTGTGAGTCTTTTGTGTTATTCGGTTGATATCCTGTTGTTCTCGTTGAGGTTGGTTGGTTCCTTTTGGTTTGTTGTTCAGTTAGTATCTCGGTTATTGGTTCGTTATTGCATTGTGCTTTTGTTGTTGGATATTGGCTTTGTTTGACTGAGTCTTGGTTATTGATTCGTTCAGCTTATTGTTGTTGAGTATCGGTTTGAACTATTGAACAGTTTGTTGGTGTTTATATTCTATATGGGTGTGTAAACGTATTTATAAGCTTATGTATATCTATATCTCCTTGCGAGTGTGAATGGTGGTTGCTTAGCATTCTTTTGCTAATGGTTCTTTGCGTGTTTTCCAGGTATGGAGTAGTCTGAGCGCGAGCGCGTTAGATGCTTATCTATGAGGACGCTTAGACTAGTTTGATGATGTTTAGACATTGGTTTTGGGCCTGTGTGCCTCTTGAGATTTTATATACTCTTGTTTAGTGATTTGGGTACTTATGATTATGGATTGAGGATTTATTCCAGTTTATATATGACAGCTTAGTTCGTTCTTATGTTTAGCTTGTGCATCTAGGCTGTGTTTATACCTAGATGTGGCATGACGCCCTTAAGCTTTAAATTCGCTTCCGCTATGTTATGTTTGTTGGTTGAGATAGGCAGTCGTTGTGTAAGTTTTATCTATCTCAGCCTGTGTGAGGTTGGGGTGTCACATCTACGTTCCCGGGAATTGACGTCTTCGCGTATGTAGCATCGTTTGCAAGATCTTCGTTCACCTCAAGACTTGAAGAACAAGTTCGTGCAGCTGAAGTGCGATAAGAAGATGAAGAAAGCAACTGAAGCTCGAAGACCGAAGATCTGAAGACCCTCGGCTATGAGAGAACGACAATAGCGGGTGCCGACGCGTCGAGGAAGAGTTAAAGTACGCCAAGTAGGAGCATTCGGATCGGCCATGAAGAGTCTTGTGCAAGCACTTTAAGGAAGGAATCTCGGTGGCAAGAAACAAATAAAGGGATAAACTAAGCAAGCTAGTAAACGACCGAAGCAACCGAATATCAAGACCGAACCATCAAAAGATCAAGACCAACGGAAGTGAACCTAAAGGCCAGCTTAACCCTCGGATACTCTGAAGTAGAGTTGTCGGAATTCTGTACTCGCGTTTCATCAGGAGCAAGGTTAAAACACGTCAACCGGTCAAAGCGTCGTGGTCAAATCGTCAAGATGTGGAAATCGTTTAGAGTTGAGAGACTTCCTATTAAAACCGAATCCTTCTTTGATCCTTGTAATTCCAATCACCCCTCCATAGAGAAATCCCTTCTCTTTGTTTTAATCAGTATTCCTGCCTATTCTTGAAAACTGAATTCTCCTCAGTTTCTTGAAACTCTAAATGCCTTCTTGTTGAAACATCCCTGTTACCTGTTCTAAATCTCTTTCTCACCATTCGTTGAAATTAAATTCCTCTTTACCTTTGAGGAAGTGCGTACCCTATCGTTAAAGAATCCGTTCTATCTCGCTACACCTCATTCCCAACTCCTCTTGAAACTTAATCTCTTTCACCTCTCGGAGTAAGATAAATACCCTATCATTGGAGAACTCCTCCTTTGTTTTCAATCTCGTGCTTATCTGTTCACGAAGCCAAGTTCTCTTCGGTCCTTCTCTTTTGTTGAAAGAATTTGATATTTCCTTGAGTGAGGAATTCTTTGACCTCTGCGAACCTCGTTCTCATTTTCTTTCGAAGCCGAGTTCTTCTCTTTTCTTTAAAGAACTTGACATCCCTTTTATTGCAAAAATCTTTTCCATCCTTTCGAGTGTTGTTCTCGTTTGCTTCTTGAAACTATCTTGTGCAAGGTGACAACCTTATTTTCCTAAATTGTAACCTTGATAACCTTTAATTCAATTCTGAACCGAAGTTGCCGTTAGACCTTAAACCTTAAACCTCTCCTTTCTTTTCCCGTTGGGTCAAATTTTCTAACCGGGCGTACACTATATATTCTTTTCTCTATATGTACTACCGTACTCGTTTTAATTCTCTGTCCCCAAAAACGTTTTCCTTTTTCTGAGCTTCGGGGACGAAGCTTCTTTTAAGGGGCGTAGAGTGTAACACCCCGAAATTTCCTACTACTATTTTAAAGAAATAAATGAGGGGGTTATTTCTTTATTAAGTAATATTAAAATACTATTTTAAGCATAAATATTTTAAGGGCTCATCTTTGTTACTAGTTATTTCAGTAGGATGATTATAAGTATATTTATTTCGTTATGGGCTTGTGACAATACACTTTCATATAACCTATTATTATGATAATAGCAAAATGACATAGTCCACTATAGCTATAAATACATTTATTTATAGAGCCCAAGCAATTATACATATATGAGTCTTATAGACTATGGTTAGTGACCCAACCAACTTTAGCCCTTTGCCATAAATAGCCCAATCCAAATATAGTAACCCTACTATATATAGTAATCTTTCTTGGATCAGCAACCTTTTCCATTTTCTCGTTCCAGCCTTGCCTCTCCCTCGTCTCCTTTCCCCTCATCTCTCTCAGTCTCCATATCTCGTCTCTCTCGATCATCCACCGGCAGCAACATCGGCAATGGAGGATGCAGCAGCAGTCTAACTCTACCACCCTATTTCTCCCCCTCTAGTTTCTCTTGTCGAAGGCTGTGGTTGTCAGCAACAATGGCAGACCCGATCACCCTCTCTGTATCCTCTTCACGGCAACCACAACAGCGACAAAGGGGGGGATCACGGTGGCTTGGTAACTCCCGGCGTACCAGCGACGATGAAGGTGGCGGTGTGTCCTCCCCTCTTCCCGCCGTGAGCAGCAAGCAGCTCGGTGGTTCTCCTCGGCCATTCCCAAACTCGACGGTGATAGCAGCAGTTGGTAGTAGCGGCCTTCTTCCCCTGTTTTCCCCGGCGACGCACGGCAGGACAGAGCGGCGGTACTCGAAGGTGGCGGAGCACCTTGGCGGTCTCAACACCCCCGTCACCCTCTTCCGTTCGTCCAGCGGCGGTGGTAGCGGCGCGACGAGATGAAGCAATGGCAGCATGGTGAGCTTGCGGTGGCGCCGGAGCTCGGCGAAGGCCTTCTCCCCAGTCCGAACGGCGAAGCGTCGTCGACACAGCAGCAGGCGGCAGTAGCGGCGAGCCTCAGCGGCACTAGCAGCTCCGGGACTCCCCNAAAAGCTTGTCGCCGTTGCTGCCGGTTGCTGCCGTCAGTCACCGGAGGAACAGGGGAGATCCGTCGATCGTCCATCCCGTGCTGCTGCCCGAAGTCGTCGCGCAAAGAGAGGGAGAGAGATGACGGGGGCTGGGGTCGTTGGCCGAACGGAGGAGGATGGCGGTCGAGCCTGCGCCGCCGTTGCGTTCCGCCACTGCCGAACGGAAGAGGAGCCACCGTTGGACTCCACCGCTAGCTGCTGTTGCACGCCGATGAAGCCGAAACCTACTGCCATTGGGCCTCCACTGTTGCGGTTGCCGTGACTTTAACATTGGTGAGCCCGGCCGTCGTCACCGCATAGCAACGTCGAGAAGGTGGGGAGACCGCATGACGCCACCGGAGTCCACACACTGCTTGTTGAACCGCCCTAGCTCCATCGTCGCCGGGAGAGGATCACGTCCCATGCACGTTCTGCTTGTTGATCTCCACGTAACGCCGTCGATCGAGAGGAAGGTGGGAGCTTCGGTTCACCTTCGTATTGCCGGAAACAGAGGAGGAATCTTGCCGCTGCTCTGCTTCGCCGGTGCCGCCGCCGATCAAGAAGCGAGAAGTGGAGGAGGCTGACGGTTGCTGCTTGCCGACGTCGTCTTGGTTGTTGGCCGGAAAATCCTCCATTGCTGCTAGAGTAGGTGAGTGAAAGCGAGACGAAGGGGAGACGAGAGGGATCGGAGAGGGATTGGCTGCTGATGAGTAATATTACTATAGATAGTATGGTAGGTTTCCATTTAGGGTAGTTTCCTCTTTTGGTTTTGGGCTAGACATTTGGATCATTTGAGTTGGGTTTGGGGGTTCAAGACCAAGCATGGTCCAATTGAAAATCCATTTCCATAACTTATGGGCTTAGAGTAGTTGGGTCAAAACCATAGCTTATAATATATATATATATAATCATAACTATGGGCTTATAATATAATCCTTAAGAAATATAATTCATGTGGGCTTAATAATATTATTTATGTAGGAAATATATACAACTATAGAAATATTGGGCTATAGACTTTTATTATTAATCATATCAATAAACTATATATATACAAGAGTATATAATCCCAAGCCCATAGGAAATAATTATACTTATAATTATTTAAATAATTATTTAATAAGAAAATAACCCCTTATAATATTCAAAAGAGTAGCAGGAATTTTCGGGGTGTTACACTCTAACCCCCTTAAAAGGAGCTTCGTCCCCGAAGCTCAGAAAAACGTTTTGGGGACAGAGAGTTGGAAACTAGTACGATAGTACATATAAAGAAAATATTATATAGAGTATACGCCCAATTTTGAAATTTTTTTTTGACCCAACGAAAAAAGGGAATGAAAGGTTTAAGGTGTAAGGTTTAAGAACGACGTTGGTTAAGAATTGAATCAAGAGCTATCAAGGTTACGCTTAGAAAGTAAGGTTGTCACCTTCCACAAGATATTTTCAAGAGGCGAATAATAACAACGTTCGAGAGGTTGGAAATGGTTTTTGCAATATAAGGGATGTCAAGTTCTTTAAAGGAGGGGGAAGAACTCAGCTTGAAAGAAAATAAGAACGAGGTTCGAAGAGGACAACGAATTTCTCAATCAAGGGAATATCAAGTTCCTTCAACAAAAGAGGATGAGTGAGAAGAACTTGGCTTCGAGAGCAGACAAGCACGAGATTGAAAACACAGGAGGAGTTTTCCAATGATAGGGTATTTAGCTCATTCAAGGAGAGAAGGAAATCAGGTTCCAAGAGGAGTTAAGAACGATACTTTGAAAGACCGAGATGATTTGTCAATGAGATGGTATTCAAATCTTTTAAGGGAAGGAAGAAATTCAACCTTAAGAGAAGATAGGAATGAGATTTAAAATAACCCGAAGGGATGTCCCAACGAAAGGATACACAATTTTCAAGGGAATGAGAGAAATTCGGTTTCAAGGGTCGGTAGTAATGAGATCTAGAAAGATAGAAATGATTCTTTAACGATAGGGTATGCACTTTTCCAAGAAGGAAAGACAAATTCAATTTCAAGCTAAGATGAGATAGGGTATTCAGAACAGGTAGAAGGGATGTTTCAACAAGAAGGCATTTAGAGTTTCAAGAAACAAAGAGAATTTAGTTTCTAAGAAGAAATAGGAATAATGATTAGAATAGATAGAAGGGATTTCTTAATGAAAGGATAATTGGGATTTTAAGGATAAAAGAGGAATTTGGCTTTAAGAAGGATGGGACGTCTCTCAACTCTAAACGGTTTCCACGGCTTGACGATTTGACCACGACGCTTTGACCGGTTGACGTGCTTAAACCTTGCTTCTGACGAAACGCGAGTACCGACTGTAGATAACTCTACTTAGAAATATCTGAGGATTAGGCTAGCCTTTAGGTTCACTTCTGTTGGTCTTGATCTTTTGACGATTCGGTCCTTCACTAGCTGCTTAACTATTCCTTATTTCTTTCTTGCCACTGAGGTCACCTCTTCAAGTCCCTGCACAAGGTAACACCTTCAAGGTGCACCGGATAGGTTACACGAGACCCTTCTTTCGCAATTTACTTCTTAGTCCCTTCGCACCTCATGAAATCGGACAACTTGATAAGGGCGTTTCTTCTTATCTTCGGGGATCTTTGAGCATCCAAGTTTCCCTTTCTATTTGACTTAGTCTTCTTTGCCTTGAAAGGTTTCAACTTCTAACTCGTTCCTTCGCAGCCGCTTCAGGGGTAGGTAGGATTGAATTAGAATTCTTTAGGCTTCATGGTTACTAAGATTAGCTTGCACGGGACTCTTTATGGCCGATCTGAAAGCTTCTACTTGGCGTGCTTTAACTCTAACTTGACGCATCAGGACCCGCTATTGTCATTCCCTCAAGGCCGAGGGTCTTCGAGTCTCCAGTCTTCGGCTCCTTTTGCTTTCTTCGTCTTGTGTCGAACTTCAGCCGCACGAACCCGTTCTTCAAGTCTTGGGGTTAACGAAGATCTTGCAAACGATGCTTCACGCGCGAAGACGCCATTCCCGAGGAACGTAGGCCGTTGTCGTTGACTCCAAACTGCGAGTAGATTAATCTTCTTTGACGAGCCGCCCGATCTTCAGATTGCTTAGACGCACACGGTGCTATCCATCGCTTCGCATACCAACTAACTACTTATTCCTAATCTAAAGCAGGCTCTTCTAAGCAAAACTTAAAACGAAGCAACTTAACTAAAAGCGATTAAGACTTACCCGAGAAGACGAGCCGCAAGCTGCAAACAACAAGGTTAACAAAGCACAACTAATATAAACAGATAAGGCGTGTCCTCACCGCGCGTCCTAGAATTCACACATCCTAGGATTCTCAAACATCTTAACTGCTACTAATCAAGTCCTAGAGTCTCAAAAGTTCAACCCTAGGATCTCTACTTAGACCTCAACACAGGCTCTGATACCAACTGTGACACCCCAACCTCACACAGGCTGAGATAGATAAAAACTCAACACAACAGCTGCCTATCTCAACCAACAACAGAACATAGCGGAAGCGAATTTAAAACCTAAGGGCGTCATGCCACATCTAGGTAAGGTAACACAACCTAGATGCACAGGCTAACCATAAAAGCTGAACTGTATAAACGATAATCCTTAAATATATCTCAAANGATAGACAAATAAAAATCACTTTCCACACTTTGGAAATTGCTCTGGGATAAAGGGTATGCATCAAACGATCCTATTAATCAAGGCAAACTCTAATATACTCATACACAAAGATATAAAGAAAATATTTCCACACTTTAAAGATAAAAAACGGGGTTTAAAATTAGAAAAGGGATAAGAGGATAAACCAAGTATGCATCCCTCTTTCCACACTTTAGCTTCCAGCATAGGCCTGCTCCCGTTATAGATGCTCTATAAGAAATGGAGACATAACATACAAAAAGGGTTTTCGGAGTACTATTCAATTATTATAAACCGATAGAAATATAAAAGCAATAAAAATAACAAAAATTTTAGATAATAAAGTGTGTAAATAAGAAGAATTATTAAAATATAAATGCGGATAAGTAAAGCAGTTGGAAATTAAATAACATAAAGCGATAAAGTAAAGTAAAGCATAGAAAAGAAATAAAGGTCGGAACCCCACGCATAGGGCACCTAATGTTCAAATGGGACCATCAATCAAAGTAACCAGTGTCACATATGCCTATTCCTCTACTTCTCCAGAGCAACCTCTTTCACCCGGAAGCGACCAACCCACCCTCGAGCAACGCCTAAATGATTTCATCCGAGAAACGAGGGAGGAGAATGCCAGACTTAAAGAGACCATTACTAAAGAGATGCTCGGAGAAATCCAAGAACTACGCCAAGATACACTTTCACCGCTTCAAACGGTTGAAAGCACCCTCGCAAAAATCATGGAAATGATCCAATCTCATGGAGAAACAAATGTAAATGCCATAACATTGAGAAGCGGAAGAGCACTTCCAGACACTGTCCCACCTCCTCCGCAATCTACCCCAACAGAAGAGTCAAGAGTGGACAATGAAGAGACCACTAATTCAAAACAAGCCGAGCAAACAATTGAAGAAGAACTCAGGAAGGAAGAAATGCAACCGCAACCTTCTCGGAAAGGAAAAGAAATCATGCAAGAACCACCGCCGGTGCCGAAAGCAAAACTCCCGTTCCCTCAAAGATTCTGCACCGATATCGACAACGCCAAATACGACAAATTCTTACATATGCTACGCCAATTACACGTCGATATGCCATTCATCGATGCACTCGGAGAAATGCCAAGGTATGCAAAATTCCGTAAAGATCTTCTATCAAATAAAAAGAAATTAGCTGAAACTACTACTGTTGTGCTAGGAGAGGAATGTTTTGCTATATTACATAAGGATGTGCCTAGAAAATTAAAAGATCCTGGAAGCTTTACTATACCTTGTAATATAGAAGGAACGACTTTTAATAGAGCCTTGGCAGACCTAGGTGCTAGCATCAATCTAATGCCATTTGCATTACATCGACAGTTGAATCTAGGAACCCTTAAGCCCACGCGCATGAGCATTCAGTTAGCCAACCGATCTACCAAATACCCTAGGGGTATAGTGGAAGACGTTTTAGTCCGAGTTGATAAATTTATTTTTCCTGTGGATTTTGTGATCCTAGATATGGACCCAGATGTGGAGATTCCTCTCATCTTGGGCAGACCTTTCTTGGCGACTGCTAGAGCGTTAATAGATGTGGGAGAAGGCAAACTTGTCATCCGTGTAGGAGACGAGTCTACTAGCTTCGACGTGACTAAAATAATGAAATATCCTTTAGATGGCGATGAATGCTTTTTCGTTGATTATGTGCATGATGAAATTGATTATTTGTGCGAAATACCTAAAGCTAAGAGGCATGATTTCAATTGGGAATGTCCCATAGGTGCTAAGAGTTATAATGAAAGTACTTTTGAGCATGAACTTAATTCTTTACATATTGCTTTACACCGAGAGGTTGATCGTTTTAATTTGCTTAATAATGATTGTGTTTCTGAATTTGTTGAGAATATAAACTCTGTTGGAGAAGTCTCGGAGGGAATGGTTGGAAATGACGGGGATGAATTTGATGAATTTAAGGAGGAATATGATGATGAAAATGAGAACAGGAAAGAAGACAATGAGATAATGCACGAAGGAGAATTAAAACCTCTACCTGCTCATCTTGAGTATGCCTATTTAGGAACAGGGAAAGAATTACCAGTTGTTGTTGCAACAGATCTTTCAGAAAGACAGAAAGAACAACTGATAACAGTGTAACACCCCCATTTTTCAAACCGAAATATTTTATAAAAATGAATAAGTTTTATCTAAACGTGGCGGTAGCATCCCTATTTTCTGTAGCTTTGGTTTTTGGGCTTCCGCAATTATAAGACATTTTTAATTAAATAAATTCATTTTTATAAAATATTTCGGTTTCAAAAATGGGGGTGTTACAAACAGTGCTAAAAAGAAACAAGGAAGCTATAGGTTGGAAAATGACTGACTTGAAGGGGATTAATCCGGCCATTTGCACACATAAAATTCTGTTGGAAGAAGGATCCAAACCTGTGGCGCAACCGCAACGTCGACTTAACCCGAACACATTTGAAGTCGTGAAAAACGAAGTGATCAAACTTATGGATGTCAGAATGATCTACCCTATTTCGGACAGCACATGGGTCAGTCCAACTCACGTAGTACCAAACAAAGGAGGAATTACAGTCACTGAGAATGATAATAAGGAGTTAATCCCTACAAGAAAGATAACTAGATGGAGAGTCTGTATTGATTATAGAAAGCTCAACGAAGCCACCAGTAAAGACCACTTCCCACTACCCTTTATAGATCAGATGATTGAAAAAGTAAGCGGGTACGGCTACTACTGTTTCTTGGACGGGATGAGCGGATACTTTCAAATTCCAGTAGCCTTGGAGGATCAAGAGAAAACAACGTTCACTTGTCCGTTTGATACATTTGCTCTGGACCCAAGGAATTCTTTTAAAACTAGATTGTAAATATGATTTATAATATTACTCTAAGCCCATGAACCATAATTCTTATTATATGTATATGGTATCTATAAATGATCCTTGAGCCCAAAAATAACTAAGTCTTGACCCAACTACTAATTATAGTCTTGGCCTAGTCCATTTTTGGAAACCTACCCTAAATGGAATGTGATTTTTGCCTTCTCCTTCCAAAAGCATGGTAGCCAAAGACGTTTCTCATATTCCCTTCTCTGTTTCTCGTCTCTCTCTCGGTCGTCCACCAACAACAACAATGGAGATCACAGCAACGATGATGAGCTCCATTCTCTATTCTTCTGTGACACCCCAACCTCACACAAGCTGAGATAGATAAAATCTCAACACAACAGTTGTCTATCTCAACCAACAACATAACATAGCGGAAGCGAATTTAAAACCTAAGGGCGTCATGCCACATCTAGGTAAGATAACACGGCCTAGATGCACAGGCTAACCATAAAAACGGAACTGTATAAACGATAATCCTCAAATCATGTTCAACAATATTCAAAGCACTAGTCAAGAGTATATAAAGTCTCAAACGGCTCACAGGCCAAAGCATAAATCTAAAAACATAACCACTATCTAAGCCTCCTCATACGGGTGTATCTCTATCGCGCTCACGCATAGACTTTAAGGCAAACCTGGAAAACACACAAAGAACCATTAGCAAAGGACTGCTAAGTAACCACCATTCACACCCGCAAGGAAGTATAGATATACATAAGTTTATAAGTAGGTTTACACACCCGTATATAATATAAACACCAACAAACTGTTCATCATTTCAAAACGGATACTCAACAAGGATAAACTGAATGAATCATAAACCAAGACTCATCCAAACAAAGCCAATATCCAATAACGAGAATATGATACAACAACAAATCCATAAGCAAGATACCAACTGAACAACAATCATAAGGAAACCAACCATCATACCAAAACCCAACCACAGACAGAAGTCCGAATCCAGAAATCTGGTACGCAGTGGTGATGAACCCAATCACAGGGGCCGTAGTCCAATCACAGGGACCGTAGTCCAATCACAGGGGTAATCAACCCAATCACAGGGGTAATGAACCCAATCACAGGGGTAATGAACCCGAATCACAGGGACCGAAGTCCAATCACAGGGACCTAAGTCCAATCACAGGGGCAAGAGCCCAATCACAGGGGTAATCAACCCAATCACAGAAACCAATAGCCAATAGTAGCACAGTCCAATCACCCAACAACCACCAAGAGATACTCAAAGATCCACTACCACATACTCATACTCAACTCAGCCCAAGAACCATCACTCAGAGTGTTCATCTCAGATATGAACACCAACCAACTTCCAAATAAAGAATCCAAGGATTCAACCAACCAAATAACAGACTCACATCATGGACTAAGAGGTATGAATAAATACTCATAATTAAGATACAAATATCCAATAGAATACTCCAACAACTCCAGAACAAAGGAGGAAACAAACAACGGATCACTCACCTCCACTACCACCTTACTCTCACGGAAGACCCCAGCGGTTACATTTTCCCGCTAGAGAACCACGCAAGAGTAATTCCCACATACCGAATCAGACTCAGCTCAGAATACAAAGAAATGCTCTAGAATACAAAGAAATGCTCCAGAATACAAAGATCAGATCACAATACACCAACATTTCATCCAACAGAGGTCAAATAACATGGAAATCCAACCAATCAAATAATCATAACAACACTAGGCAAAGGATCAGGACACAAGTCCAAGAATCTAATAGACACAATCAATAATAGGCTAATAATCAAGGAATTTCAGGATTTCCAATCACCAAATAATATCATATAGAGCGAGAGTGTAAAAATAGGTTTTGATGGACATAGTGGTTACCTTTGAAGCGTATTAAATCCAAAAAGCGTATTAATTCGAAGCAACACCAACCCCAAGCTCGGTTCATAATTGTGAACCTGAAGAATTAACATAATCTAATACTATTACTAACTATTAATACCCATGATATTAATATTCCTAACAATGATACTAACATTCCTAATCGGTCCATTATAATAATCCTATAATTCAAGCTCAAAGGCTAACGTAATATAACCATATGAACCATACTAATCTAATTACTAACTATCACCAAAACGAGGATATCACTAATAATATAAATCTAAACTTAATCTATGATATTATAATTAACACTAAACTATAAGCTTAGTTAATAAACCATAATATTACCTCAAAACCAGCATGCTAGGGGATTCGAACCTCTGCCCTCTCACAACAAACTTAAGCGCCACACCACCAGACCAAACTGCTTCTTGTGCTATGTTATGCAACCATAGATTTATTATCCTTATTGCAAGTCTTCGATCACCATCAGCGGATAAGAGACGTCCGCCACCTTCCTCCGTTGCTACCTCCGTCGCCGAAACCCGCTGCTGCTACGTACGCCAGACTGGGAGGGAGAAACCGTCGCCTTCATCGGGAAAGCGCCGACTGCCGCCACCAACCGAGTCTCGTCGCCGAGCCACCGAAAGCAGAGGAGTCCCACTCCTGTTGCTGCCGCCACCGTCACGCTGCAACGGAGAAGGGTGCTCCGCCGAGGCCACCCGTTGCCATGCACCGCCGAAGTACGCAGCCACTGTCGCCATCTGGAGTACGTCGGAAGTGAAGACCGCGGCTCCTCTTGCTTTGCCGTTCGTCGTCGGAAATGAAGAAGGTGCCGCCGAGGAACAGGGGACGAAGATCGGAGATGAGAACCCGTTGCTGTTGTTCCGTTCGTTGGACGGCTCCGTTTCACGGAGCTTCTAGTACCGTCACCGGCTACCGCCAAGACCACCATGGACCAGTTTGCCGTCGCCATTGCCGAGAGCTCGCCATCGGTGCCCGCAGCTCACACTAGATGGAGAAGGGAAAATCGCTGCTCTGTTTAGCTTCGATGCACCGCCAAGGGAGAGAAGTCCAACTACATTGCTGCCTTGATCGATCGTTGCTGGAGTTCTTGCAGTCGCTGCTTGCCGCCGTCGACGAAGGAGAGGGAGGCCTGCCGGTGTTGCCTTGATCCTCCATTGTTGTTGTTGCTGATCGGAGAGGAGGGGAAAGACAAGGGAGGTGAACAGAGAAAGAGACGAGAGGCAAAGGTGAAGAGAAGGGAAAAATGTTGGCTGCTGAACATAAAATTGCCCTATTTGGAAACTACTATTTATATCTTGGGCAACCTTCCATTTTTGGGCTAGATCATAATATAATTATTGGACTTGGGTAATTTATCGGGTCCATAGCTTATAATACAAATAATATAGTATGGGTTATTTAGAGTAGTTGGGTCAATTTAAAAGATTGGGTCACTAACCATAGCTTATAACACATATATATATAATCATAACTATGGGCTTATAACTTAATTCTTAAGAGAATATAATTTATGTGGGCTCAATAATAATAATACTAATAATAGTAATTCATATAATATGAAATATGTATATTAGTAGAGATTTTGGGCTATGGGCTTTTAGTACTATAATAATAAATTATATAAAACGATATGGTCTTAAGCCCATCGTAGGTAATTATACTTAAGAAAGCATTTTTAATAATGGTTTAATAAGAAAATAACCCCTTTTATATTTAATATAGTAGTAGGAATTTTCGGGGTGTTACATCTTCCCTCTCGCTTCTTGGACCTTGGCGGCGTCACTCTCCTCCTTAAGCAGCGAGGTAGCTGCGACAGTAAGCTCGGCGAGGCGTACCCACCCAGCGAGCAGCGTGTGACCTCCGACGGCGATACGCGATCTTCCCCGTCCTCCTGGTCTCCCTTCTCCGTTCTAGCAACCAGCGAAGGATCCCGGCGAGCCATGAGCAATAGCTCCTCAACAGCAGCGACATAAGGCCCTCCCAAGCTCAGCGATCGACAATGGTGGATTACAGCGGTGACGGGATCGAGCCGGCGACCTCTCCCCTTCTCCTTCCGACGTAAAGCCTGGTTCAGCTCAGTGGATCGGTGGTATAGCTCGGCAGCTCCGTTCCGGCGGTTTGAACAACGAGCTCGGGTTCCAGCGACGTGCAGTGGTGGAGGTGACGACATTCCTTCCCATTCCGGCGTGCGTAGCATGCGGCTGTGGCGGTTCTGGTGGCGGTCACTCCTCTCTGTCCAGCGTAGACAGCCGTGGTGGGGGTTCCTCTCCCCTGGTTGCGTTTGAAGAAGCAGAGCAAGCGGAACTGGCGAGCGGTCTTTCTCCCTCCGATAGGCAGTAGCGGAGCACCTTGGCGGCCTTGACGTCTCCGCCATTCTCCTCCGTTCGGCCAACGACCGCAACCCCGGTGGCCTTGGTCTCTCTCCGCGCGACGTTTCCGGGCAACAACGCTGAATGGATGGCCGACGACCTAGCAGCGGCAACGGCACGTGCTCTCTCATTCCCTTCCCCGTCCGACGACTTACGGCAGAGCATCGGCAACCATGGTCTTCCCCGTTCGAAGTACGAAGCAGAGTAGCAGCAAGAGGCGTTGGTGATGGTGGCTGGACTTATTCTGTTGTTGGCGTAGCTTAGCACGAAGAGATGAAGTGGTTTAGTGGCTTGGTCCTTAAGTGTTGAGATGGATGGCTCAGGTTCGAATCTTGGATTAAGCATCTTGATTAAGGTAATATTATGTTTGTCATTAAGCTTATAGTTTTAGTGTTAGTTATAGAATTATAGCTTATATATATAGATTAGTATTTGAAGCTCCTAAGTAGGATTAGGAATATCAATATCCTTATTTTGGTAGTAGTTAGTGATCATATTAGATTATGTTAATTCTCAGTTTCATTGTGATGAACTAGCTTATGAGTTGAGCTTAGGATTGGTGTTGCTTTGGATTAATACGCTTTTGGATTAAATACGCTTCAAAGGTAACCACTATGTCCATCAAAATCTATTTTTACACTCTCAATCTATATGATAGTATTTGGTGATTGGAATCCTGAAATTTCTTGAATGTTAGCCTTGTTCTTGACTATGGAGTTTGTGTTTGATGGATTCATGAACTTGTGTTCTCGATCCTTTGTCTATTGATGTTTATGAGCATTGTTGGTTTGGATTCCATGTTTATTTGGCCTCTGGGAGATGTAATCTGTGTAATCTGATCATATTGTTGTATTCTGGAATGAACTTTGTATTCTGAGCTGAGTATGGGAGTGGTGCGTTGGATTTGCTCTTGCGGTGCACTCTAGCGGCATAATGTAACCCGTTGGAGTCTTCCGTAAGAGTAAGGCGGTAGTGGTTGGTGGAGGTGAGTGATCCGTTGAGGGGATCCGCTTCCTTCTTGCGGAGGTAAGTGGCGGAGGGCAGTGTTCTGTATGTGTGTTCCGTAGGTTCTCCTGGAATTCCTATTCCAGCGAGTGTTATGTGATCTGTTGTTTGTTTGTTCCCTCCTTTGTTTTGGAGTTTGTTGGAGTATTCTATTGGATATGTTACCATGATTCTGGAGTATTTATTCATACCTCTTAGTTCATTATATGAGTCTATTATTTGGTTGGTTGAATCCTTGATTATATTATCTGGGAGTTGGTTTGTGTTCATATCTGAGATGAGCACTCTGAGTGATGGTATTTGGGCTGAGTTGAGTATGAGTATGGAGTAGTGGATCATTGAGTATCTCTTGGGATTGTTCGAGGAGGAACTAACTGTGGAACTAACTTTGGACTTCGGTCCCTGTGATTGGGCTTTTGCCCCTGTCATTGGACTTAGGTCCCTGTGATTGGACTTCGGTCCCTGTGATTGGGTTTTTACCCCTGCGTACCTAACTTCTAACTGTGGTTGGGTTTTGGTATGATGGTTGGTATGGTGGTTTGGAGGTTGGAGTTGGGAGTTCTTTCTTGGTTTATGTATTCGTGAGTTCCTTGGGATTATTGGGTTAATTCGTATTTCGGTTGATATCTCATTGTTCTTTGTTATGGTTGGTTCCATTATGGTTGTTGTTCAGTTGGTATCTTGGTATATTGGTTTCGTTTGGAGGAGTCTTGGTTTATGATTCATTCAGTTTATTGTTGTTGAGTACCCGTTTGGAATTAAAGAACAATTTGTTGGTGTTTATATTCTATATGGGTGTGTAAACCTATTTACAAGCTTATGTATATCTATACTTCCTTGCGGGTGTGAATGGTGGTTACTTAGCAGTTTTTTGCTAATGGTTCTTTGTGTGTTTTTCCAGGTTTGCATTAAAGTCTATGCGTGAGCGCAATAGAGTATACCTATCTGAGGATGCGTAGACTAGTTGTTATGTTTCTAGACTTGTGTTGTGGGCCTGTGTGCCAATATGAGATTCTATATACTCTTGTTTTAGATCTTGGATGCTTTGAATACATTTGAGGATTTCTATACTATTTGGTTTCAGTTTTTGGTTAGCCTGTGCATTTAGGCCGTGTTTTTCTTGCCTAGATGTGGCATGATGCCCCTTAGGTTTGAATTCGCTTCCGCTATGTTATGTTTTATGGTTGAGATATGCAGCTGTTGTGTTAAGTTTTATCTATCTCAACATGTGTAAAGTTGGGGTGTCACAATGCCATCGAATGGGCCATCACTCGGCTAACCGAACTGCTCGGAGAGCACTTGAAGCAGGATTTTACTGGCCCTTAATATTTCGGGACGCTCAAATCTGTGTAAGGAATTGTGATAGATGTCAGCGAATTGGTAATATCACTGGAAAAGACGAAATGTCGCAACATTACATCTTGGCGTGCAAAATTTTTGATATATGGGGACTAGACTTTGCAGGACCATTTCCGGACTCCAAAGGTTTCAAATATATTCTTATCGCAGTAGATTATGTATCCAAATGGGTTGAAGCAGAAGCATTGCGCAACAATGACGCAAAAAGTGTAACAAGATTTCTGAAAAGATTATTCACAAGATTTGGAGTACCGCGGATTATAATTAGGGATAGGGGAACACATTTCCGAAACATACCTATGCGAAGATTACTTCAAAGGCAAGGTATACAGCACCGAGGAGGAGTCCCGTATCATCCTCAGACTACAGGTCAAGTAAAAAATGCAAACAGAGATATTAAAGCCATATTGGAAAAGACAGTATCTCGACGTAGAAAGGATTGGGTTGACAAGCTTAACGATGCATTATGGGCCTTCAGGACTGCTTATAAGACACCGATAGGTACTACTCCATACAAATTGGTATATGGCAAGGCGTGCCACCTTGCAGTTGAAATCGAACATAAGGCATATTGGGCCATTAAGAAACTAAATGAAGATCTATTCATAGCAGGGCAGGAGCGAATGTTTCAACTGAATGAACTAGAAGAATGGCGTTTGTTGGCTTATGAAACATCCAGATCTTACAAAGAACGATCCAAGTTTTATCACGACATGCATATCAGGAAAAACAAAGAATTCATTGAGGGAGATAAAGTGCTATTATTCAATTCCAGACTGCGATTGTTTCCTGGGAAACTTAAATCAAGATGGACTGGGCCTTATATTGTTACAAAAGTATTTCCTTATGGAACCTTAGAGATCATGCATCCAGAAAAAGGATCTTTCAAAGTAAACGGCCATCAAATCAAGAAATATTATGGAACAGAAAATACGCAGGGGACGGTCCAGTGTTGCAGGCTAATACCCTGGGAAGATGAGTAGCACAATCTTCATAACATTTTCGTCGAGCTAAAGACGTTAAACGTAGCGCTGACCGGGAGGCAACCCGTTATTTACCATGCTTTATTACTATTTTTACTTTATTATGTCAAAATAACACCCGAGTTGAAATTTCCTATTTTTGTAGACTCCATATGTAACACCCCGTAAATTCATTTCAAGCCTTTCGATCGTTAATTAATTCCTTGGGCAATCTAATTAATTCCTTTGGCAATTTAATTAATTCCAATTGGGCTAATTCTTTCAATTTGATATATACATACACTTGTATATATATATTTGATGCCTAATTTAATTATTCTAATCAAGAGCCCAATTAATTGA